>CAUYSK010059058.1:0-53476 GCA_963575035.1 Avahi laniger | reverse complement strand
CTCTTGCCTGGGGCGAGTGCCGTGGCATCAGCCTAGCTCACAGCAACCTCAAACTCCTGGGCTCAGGCAATCCTACTGTCTCAGCCTCCCAAGTAGCTGGGACTACAAGCATGAGCCAACATGCCCGGCTAATTTTTTTTTTCTAGATATATTTTTAGCTGTCCAATTAATTTCTTTCTATTTTTTGGTAGAGATGGGGTCTCACTCTTGCTCAGGCTGGTCTCGAACTCCTGAGCTCAGAACGATCCGCCCACCTCGGCTTCCCAGAGTGCTAGGATTACAGGCGTGAGCCACCGCGCCCGGCAATCTTCCAGTCCTTTTTATGCTACAAGGAAACCAGCACTGGGCACTGCCAGAGGCCTGTTTTACTGATGTCGTATAATCATCAGAGCCCTTTCTAAGTATGTCAGAAAGATGTTCTCTAGTGCCGAAAAGTGGTGTCACGTGAGCAATAACTAACATGCTAGTTAGCGAGGAAATGAGGAGCAGAGGTCCACATTAAGCACGGCCAGTGCATCCGATAATGAATCACAGCTGTGCCACCGTTGGAAGATGAACAATCACTCATGGAAGAGACAGATTTTTCCTAAGATCAGTTTAGGCTCTTAAATGATGGATGAAACCAATTTAAAGGTGGAAGGATTAGTCCCAAATAATACAGCTTTACTTAAAAGAAAGCAATATTTTTATTCCTGATTTGTCAGTTGCATCATTCCCTCCTCACTGACTACACAGACACTTGCAAAGCAGAAAGCCCATAGCCTGACATGGGGTAGGCACGCAATGTATGGTAGATATCCTTATTCGTGTTAGTATTATGATTATTATGACCTCAACCATGATTGATCCATGTTTATGCTTCCAAATATAGATCTTGCTTCATAACTCTCTCTAATATTCATCCATATCACAGTTTTTAATATTATACTTAAGGATAAGAATTGATTTTGAGTCCTTTTGTCTAGACTTACAAGTTGTTTGAGACTCTTACAAGCAGACATCCAATTATACTCAGAGGAAAAATTTATAACAGTTGAGGAGAGGAATTTAATTGTTTGGTATTCCACCAGTAGGTAATGTCAGCATTTTCTTATAGTTAAATGGTTTCATCAAGATGCTATATTGCTTTAATTCTATGGTGCCATCAATTTTAGGACATCTTATCAGTTGAGTCTCAACGTTTTCCCCCTCCTGAGGAAAATACTCCATTTAATGTACAGATTAATGATGAATCATATACTGCCTTTAGAAACATTCTAAGAGAAAATGCATCTATTAAGTTGAAGAATTGGATAGTAATTTGTGAGCATAATATAACTGGACAGAATCTTACATGCTTTTATGTTCTTTAGTGTTGATTTAAAATTATACTATCAAAAGAAAAATTAACACAAAGCCTAATTACTTTCGTTTTGTTGAGGACAGCTTTCATTTTCAATCCAGCTCTAGTGTACTCAGGTTTCATCACTTAGCTATGTAATCTGAGGCAGGCTACTCAGCACCTGAGACTCCACTTTCTTATCTTTACAAACACAAGTTCCATAACAGAATATTCCCCTAGAGGTGGTTTCTTGCATTACAGCATCTAATTGATTAATCATAAGCATTGAAAAGGGGCATATACATTTTTTGTTAATTTAAAGGCAGATAAATTCAAGAATTCTTTCTTTAAAAGAAAGATTAAATAGATTTTTGCAGTTGGTTTATTTTTTTGTTTGTTTTGTTAATGTAGATGACTCTGAACTGATTTTACTTGACAGATAATTTGTTCTTGTATTCTCAAGTGGTACAGGCTGTACAGCAGAGTTGACAAACTTTTTCTCTAAAAGCCAGAGAGTAAATAGAATTTGTAAGCCATGGGATCTCTGTTGCTGCTACTCAGTTCTGCTTTTGTTTCACAAAAGTAGACATTGATATTACACAAATGAATGGGCATAGCTGTGTTCCAATAAATCTTATTTAGAAAAACAGGCAGGCTGAACTTGGCCCTTTGATTGTAGTTTGAAGATCCCTTGCATTTGGAGGCAAAAAATTAGTTTTGATCCTTCAATTTTTGATAAATAAATAAGATTAGGCAAGAAATCGTTTTGGAAATATTTATTTATTTATTCAATAGTTATTTTTATGCATTCAGTTAGCAAACTCTTATTGAGTGCTCATAGGTGTCAGACACTATATTTTTGCCCTTTTCTGGAGATACCGTGTGAATGATGAAAGACAAAATACCTGCCCTGGTGGAGCTTACATTTTAGAAGTGGGTAACAGGAAGTAGTAATTCAACATACATACATTCCAATAATAATTAGTACAAAAATACAAACTAAGGCAGTGGAGGCACCTTGAGCTAACAGTGGCCAGGGAAGGCATCTCTGAGGAAGAAACATTTCAGTAAAGGCCTAAAGAATTTACAGAAGACAGTCATATGGTTCTTTTGGGGAAGAGCAAAGCAAGTGCCAAGGCCCTGAGACAGATAAAACAGTGCATACTGAGTAAGGCAAGTGTGGCTCCTGGGTAGTGTGCTAAAGAAAGGAAGGTGATAGACTCACAGAAGTAGAGGAATCCAGACCAAATAGTGCCTTGTAAGTTGTAATATTTAATCCCACCTTGGCCAGGTAGGCACTCGTTGCTTGGGCTAACACGGAGAACATATTACACGTCATTCCTACTTGTGCGTGGCTTTAGCTTCAGAGTTAAGCTTTAGATAGCAGCAACACCAGACAGGGCTGGCTTCATGGGCAGGCAGCCTGTGCAGTCGCACAGGGTCTCATGCTCAGAAGTTCCTATGCTTGATTCAATGCTCCGATGTTGCCATCTCTAACTTCTTAATTGTTGTAACATGGGGCCCCACATTTTCCTTTTTCGCTGAGCTACACAAATTATTTAGCTGATACTGGCTTTCATAAGAGCAATTCAGGAGACTATGGAAGCCCAGAGCAAATATGTAAATGCATTCTTTGAAGGGCAGAAGGGGTGGTAAGAAAGATTCCCTGAACAAGTAGTGGATGATCTGTTAGCTGACACAGAAGACTAGGAGAGGAGCAGGTCCAGGTAGAAGGAACACAAGTGAGAGACAGTAACTGAAAGTGGTCAAAATGTTTAAAGTAGCAGTGAAAATTTTTTGTCTGGTTGTTTGTTTTAGAAGAGCAATAATAAAGACCCATAAACGATCATACCCTAGGCTGCCCCACAAATGGCTGCAATTATGCTGTTAGCATCAGGCAAGCTCTTTTTTAGGATCAATTAGTTAATTGTGTGTTGCTTTAATTATTTACACTCTTTTTAAAGCTCTCTTTATGTGTCACAGCTGAGCCCAGGAGAGAGCAAAGATTGTAGAGCAATTCTTCAAATGGGGATGTAAAATAGTAAAATATACCAATGGATTTACTTGCTGGTTGGCATGATGTTTAAATAGGGTGCTGCTCATGCTTAGAAAAATGTTTTATCAGCCACCTGGCTCCAAAGAGTCAAGAATATGGAAAAACCTTTTATTTCTCTCATAATGGTAATTTCTAGGTCTGCAAATCCCTCTCTAGTAATTATTAAGTATGAATCACATATTACAATTTAAAAATGTATTTTAAAACAAGAAAAGAATGGCAAAATATTACTTGTTTCTTAACATCTACCTTGTCAATTAGAAAGGCAATTCAAATTCCTGAGCTTTTCAGGGTATATAGTGGGAGATTTTTATGCAGGGCAATTTGAGAAACTATGCCTGGAACATGCAGAAGCACAGAGCAATTTGAAAAAATCTGAACAATGAAAAGACACTAAAGACACTTTTACAAATTCTACTTTATCGAGCGGTTTTTAAAAATATATTCATTATTTTAAAACTTTCTCCCTAATTTTACTAAATTGCTATTGACAAGAGTTTTATTTCAGTATCAGTGGACAATTATGTTCTTTTCATTAGTTGATTATCCAAAATGGGAAATGCAAAATGTTTGCCTTTGTCCTCCCTGACATTTCTGTTTATAACATACGAATCCTGCCAACTTCATACACCATATCAGTCTCTGCATGGAAATAAAGTTTTTTGACCACTGGCCATAGTTCAGTTTAGGTGCTTCGTAAATGTATGAAAAATAAATGGATGAAAGAATGAATAAATGAGCCAAGGAATGAGCCTGTATCTCAACTCAGTCACAAGTGATAAACAATCTGAGATTCCACCTGTGTCAGTGAAAATCTATAAAAGGTTTCCAAACTTTGAATTATTTTCTTACATTTTTGATTCTTCCATTGGTCATACATTGTGTCCAATATCCTGTGATAAGGCAATTAGAATATGAGAGAAGGTGGCATGCATGTTCTCCAAATCTGGCTCATACGAACTTCCCACACTACTCCCATGCTCTTTGTCTCCCCCTGCCTGCAGCTGGATTGTCAACCCACAAATTGACATTGGAGGCCAAGCATTAAAGACAGTGGAACATCCGTCAGCCCAGGTTCCTGGGCAATTGTGGGATGCAGCGCCCCCTGCTGCCCTTTTGGCCTACAGAAGCAAGGAATAAACAGCTATTGGGCTAAGGCACTGATATTTCAGGGTTCATTTGTTGTAACAGCTATTTTTTCTTTTCTTTTTGAGACAGAGTCTCACTCTCTTGCCTGTGCTAGAGTGCTGTGGCATCAGCCTAGCTCATAGCAACCTCAAACTCCTGGGTTCAAGCGATCCTCCTGCCTCAGCCTCCCTGGTAGCTGGGACTACAGGCACACGCTGTCATGCCCAGCTGATTTTTTCTATTTTTAGTTGTTTAGCCAATTTGTTTCTATTTTTAGTAGAGGTGGGGTCTTGCTCTTGCTCAGGCTGGTCTCGAACTACTGAGCTCAAACGATCTGCCCAGCTCAACCTCCCAGAGTGCTAGGATTACAGGCGTGAGCCACCGCACCCTGCCCCATTTTTTCTTTAATGAATTCACCCTGTCTTCACTAAGTTCTCTTCCAACAAAAGGTTTGGCTCCTCCTGTTGTTCTTACGGTGCCCCGTTAATTTCTACCCATATGTTAGATCTCAGCTGAATTGTCACTTCCTAAGGGGAAACTTCTCTTTCTTCCTGAGTAGGTCACTGATCTTCTATGTTCTCCTTGGAAATCATATGACCCTATTCTTTAGGACTTATTCAGAAATCTTCAGTGCCACGGAGGTCCACTTCCATAAGGTCACTGATGACGCACAGACTTCAGTGGCTTAAGGAGCTGTGGGCATCATCCAGGGGGCCAGGGCAGAAGTGCAGGTGAGCACATATGAAATGCCGCATAGGACAACCACGGATGACTGAGGGAGGTGATGCGGTTGGAGATAGATTAGAATATTAATGCAAATAAAGTCTAATTTATGTCAGCAGGCTTGTAAAGCGTTGGAAAGTTCATGTTACCAATGTTTGCTGAATAAAAGACTTATTGGCAGTACAGTAATCAAATGAGGAACTGTGAAAAGTTTTACAAAATGTCTCAAGGCTGACACTGATTTGCAAACTCAAGTGGCTCAGAGTCGGTGGGTGTTCATTTCAACAGAGTGCTAGCTTTGTGTCGTTGGATCTTCACAAGGCCCTCATAACTGGCTGTGTTATGGGAAGCTGAGGCATTAATAAAAATGGACACATTTGTTGCCATTCAAGAAATCAAAGAAATTAACCAATTATTTTTTATTTTTTATTTTTATTATTTTTTTAACTTTTTGAGAGTGATAGTTATTCACCTTTGCAAGATAACTGCCTTCATTTTGATTCCAGCTAAAAACAGTCAGTTTGCAATTCTTCATTAAGAATGTTGTTACTTCTTTCTGTCCAAGTAGACTCTCAATTCTCCAGTTTGCTGAGTGCTTATGGCACTCACAAGAGAACCGTGGCTGGTTCTCACTGTTTGAGGAGCAGGTGTCACTGCCGCAAGGAAGTCAAGTCAGTGACCAGCTCTCTGGGCAACCCCAAGTTTCCCAGCTTCCTCTTATGTTTTCCATACTTTTTTTTCTCATGATCTCTTCTCGCACATTTCTAACATGAAATACCTTACTCTGGAGGCTTGGATTTCTTAAAGAACTTTACTATGTTTAATGATTAAAGTAGTATAAATACATTTTTAAGAATTCTCAATCAGTGAAGCAAAATTTATCACTGGTACAAATGCCATCCTAGATTATTATCACTGAACAATTTCAATGTTTCATTTCTGACATGGAGATCATTGCCTGATTCATTTTAATAGAACACAGTGTTCATAATGCTCATTTATGAGCACTTGCACCTCGTTAATGAAGTCATTTTATCTGATTTCAGCTTTAGGATGTTTTCTTATAAATATTTATCCTGTTGCCTTTTCAATAGAGTAGAAACACACTTTAGTCATTCAGTTCGGTAAAACACAAACTCTTAAACACAGAACAATCCCTTCCAAGAAATTACCATTAATTTTCATCATTCACTTTATACCATGCAGATGCCTTATCTTAGCAAGACTTTCTCAATTTTGAGTATGTCTTCCAAGTTATCTCTGTGTAGGACTGGCTTCATGGACACAAAACTTGCATAGTCACATAGAGCCCTGTGTTTAGAACATCCTCACACTTGGTATACTGTTCTGCTGTTGCCAGCATGAAATTCTTAATAATATTTGAACATGGGTAACTATAATTTCATTTTACACTGGGCCTGTGTCTGTGTAAATACTTATGCAAAGCAAGGATGTAGACTCAGATTTCTCACAATGCTGATTTTTCAGAGAAAATAGGTAGAGTCTTGTCTCTTTATTCAATGTAATATTGAGGTAGAACATGCATAAAGTGTGCACATCTTAAGTGTACACCCTGATGAATCTCTACATGCATGCACACATGCAATTGTCATCACAAATCACTTCAAGTTACAAACATTTTCAACCCATCATATCTCTCTCATATTCCCTTGCAGTCAATATCTGCACCTACTCAGGGTAACCACTATTCTGACATGTCACCAAAAATCAGTTTTGTTTGCTTTTGAAATTCATATAAATGGAATCACATACAATGTAGTTTTTGTGTTTTTTTTTTTGGCATTATATGTATGAGATGTGTCCATGATTTAACAATGGTATGCTGTTTTTTTATTGCCATATAGCATTCCATTCTATGAATACATCGGAGTTTATCCATTCTACTGTTGTGGGCATCTGGGTTGTTTACAATATTTAGTTATTATAAATAAAACTGTTATGAACATTCTGGCACATATCTTTTGGTAGATGTCTGCACTCTTTTGAGTAAATACCTAGGAGTAGAATTTCTGGCTCACAGCATATACTTATGTTTAACTTTAGGAGATACCATATTGACTTTGAATGCCTATGATGATAAGTTTTTGTAGAGATATATCCGTGCCTTTATCATGTAAGATTTATTTTGACTTCAATACAACATGTTGAATTGCTTCATATATTTATTTTAGCTCTTTTAAACCTCACAACCATTTGAGATAGAACAATTTCCCCAATTTTACACGTTTTTTTTTCCATATTGAGATTTAGAGAATTTATAACTAGATAAAGGTTTTAGAGTTAATAATGGCATCAATTCTAGTTCTGATACTAGTTTAGTTTCTATTGATACACAACCCAGCTGTATTTATTGCACATGTATACTAAAAAATAGTCATAGAAGGAAAGTCATAGAAAGTTCCAATAGAGTTCCAATTCAAATATCTGGCACATATTAAATGCTTAATCCTATGAATATGCACTTAACTGAGACTATCTTACTAGTTAGAAATAATAAAAAAAATCTTATAAGTAATCTATATTTTTAAAAAAACATTTTCCTTCAAGTTACTTATTATTTACAGTTCTAAAAATAACTTAACTTTAGACTCAATTAGAACTATTATCCTAGAAGCAAAAATATGCTTGAGTCTCAATAAGAAGTAAAGAAATCCTAAATATATGGCCTCAAATCCCAGAATGAGAAATCACTGCTTCAAAAACTTCATTTAAGGAGCCAAGATATTCATGAGAACATTTATAAAAGAAGTGTTAACTATGGTATGTGGCCCTCTATAGAGAAGTCTCTAGCCAGTATACATATGAGCAATTTGCAGAAAATCCAGGTAAGGATTTAAAAGCCAAATTACTGCATATTGCAGATGTTTATCATTGAAAGAGTAAAACTTTATAATCATATTATTCTCACTTCTCATAATAACTGCAGGTGGACATGTTTTTCCTAAACTCTCTGCAGAGCTGTCCTTCAGGTGGTTATCATCATCAGAAGGGATTCAACACTGACAGTTTTACCCTCAAGAGCCACTGCTGTCATGAGTCCTCCCTCCATCGACAAATGATGATAATGAGAACACAGAGATATAACTTAATCCAGAGGATGACGGTGAGTGGAATTGGAAAACGATCGGGGGACATATGAATGTTTATTTGTTTTGAGTGACCTATTGAGTGCTTTGTCACTGTGTTAGACATGATGTTTAGCCCTTTATAGACTTTTTCTTTCCCCATTTAATCCTCACAGCCTATCTATGAGATAGGTGCTATATTGCGCCTCTGGAGCAAAGCAGTCCCTGCATGCAAGTCTTTAGACCTCTTGCTCAGCTGTAAGAATAGGCTTTGGGCTTGGAACACCCCCCTATCAAGAGATAGAGAGTCCTACAGCCTGCGCTGGTCTTATCACCTTGTGTGGGAATATCCTCCCCTGTTTTGTTCTGTTTAAGCTTGTATCGTGTGGCAGTCGGAGAACTGTCCTTTTCAGGGAGGGGATAAGGTACTTCTGCTGTAGCACAAGAGGGGTGTAGGCCAATTGTGCCATGTTAGCTGCCAGGCGGGACCTGCTGGCCATGGGGGACCAGCACCCAACACTGATGCTGATCTTGCTCTGTCTCTTCTCTATGAAGTAAAGCATCGTTCCACCCAGTGCTCACTGCCTTGTGTTTTGCTTGGTGACTCTGATACCAGGATTCAGTGGGCAGAAGTGCTCTGACTTCTACTCCTGATA
This sequence comes from Avahi laniger, assembly GCA_963575035.1. Lineage (NCBI taxonomy): Eukaryota > Metazoa > Chordata > Mammalia > Primates > Indriidae > Avahi > Avahi laniger. The sequence continues at coordinate 44,506 of CAUYSK010059058.1, read as the reverse complement.
ATAGGCAATAGGTGCCACTTCTGCCATAGTCCTCATTTTACAAAAGAAAAAACTGAGTCAAAGAGTGGTTAAGTAACTTGTCCAAAGTCACCCAGTGAATGAGGGGTTGAGATGTAATAGGCCAGATCTCCTTTATTCCAAATATGGGCTTTTCCCCATACTTTTCTCCTTCTAAACTTTTATTGTGTAACTTATCATTCCAACAGAGTAAGTATTTTGAGGATTCAGATGAGATTGCAGATTCCTATGTAGCAATATCCATGTGTGCTTCGTGAAGCTTTCTTTTCTAGCAATATGTGTTATTGCCTAATATCCTTTAAACTGAGGCACTAATGTGGTGTAAAGCTGACTGGAATCTGTTTATTGCTGCAGTCCAGAAGGTGACATGTTTTGAGTGCATTCAAGTTAAAAGGACAGTAGGTGAAGAATAATAACAAAAGGACTGAATAATAAAGGACTGAAGACATGATTAAATGTCAGGGAAGAATTCACAAGTGGTGCCTACTGAACTAAGTGCTCACGTATTTTCATTAATTATGCCATTGCACAATGCTGTGAATTGTAAACATCTGCTACTCATTTGTCATGGTATTTTAAAAAGAGTACAATGCTTTCATTTGTATTAATAAGTTAGCCAAATTATTTTTCTTGAAATAAAAATATATGTTCTGTTTGACACTCAGTAGGTTTCACCTTCCAATTAGTCTAGACCTTTCTGAGGTCAATAGTTCCCACTTCATCCTAGGTCTTTCCTAAGCTGTAAGATCTACTTCCTCATTACCCTTCACATCCCCCTGAAAAAAAAAGTACCTGTATAAAATGCCTACTTTGTGTGAAGTGTCCTCATGCAAACTATTCACATCTATATTCCAACTCTACCATAATTTTGTGAGGTAGGTAAAACTTTAAGCCTCATTTTAGAGATGTGATTCTGAGAGATTACACAATTTGCAAAAGGGCCCAGAGCAGTGGCAGTTCAGGGTCTGGTGGTCAGATCTGTCTCAGTGTAAACATGCACTTTCCAATTGTTTACATTGCTGCTTCTATCATATCCCTTCAAGCTACCAGGGCCTAGTGGATCCCTATGCATCTACTTAAAAATCCTATAATGGGCCCAGTAGGTGCCCTGCTTGCTACACCACTAAATAGGAAAAAAAAGAAGAAAAATCTACAAGGGACACTAGACCCACTCCTCATATTTGTGGGCCATGACCGTAATGTGGAGGCTCCTGGCCCACGGCCCATTCTCTTCTATTTTCACCCCTAGCTCAGTCCTGTGCAATAGAACCCTTGCATGCAAATATATGACCACCCCAGGCCATTGGACCAAGCTTAGTCCACATCTTCTACAAACAGATGACACTTGGCCACTCTTCTAAGCTGGAAAACACACAATTTTGTCCAATCTACCATTTGAAAATTGGACTCAGGAAAGTAGCTCATACAGGCCCTGACAACATCCTTGTGCCACTTGGATAAGAGAATAGAAGGAACAGTGTGGGCTCCAGGCAGATCTCCTTGGTCTTCTGGAGACCAGCATTGCAGGAGGGACTCAGAGAGAACCCCTCAAATTCACACTGTTAGTGGATCTTCAGGAGGTGTGTATCGACTGGATGATTGGCAAAAAAAAAAAAAAAGGACCATTGCAATAAATGGGACAATTCCAGAATTCAAAGCAAAGAGCCATAATCATAGTTTTTATATTTTTTTGTTCTTGGAGTTTCTAATTATTCACCATCTACAAGACAACTTTAGCTTACTCTACTTTGATTCCAACTGAGAACAGCCAGGTTGCAATGCCTCATTAAGAATGTTGTGATTTCTTTTCTGCCTGGGTAGACACACATCTCCAGCTTGCTGAACCTGCGTGCTACACCTAGATCTCTGCTGCCAAAAGGCAAGGAGCTGCCTGCTCTTAGCCCTGCTGGATCTCACTCTGTGGGGAACAGGCACTGCTTCTGCAGGGATGCAAAGCAAGTAATCACGCATCCTTCTAAGAACCTTATGTCAGATAGTATACCCATGAGGCAGCATCCTATGTGTTTATTCTGAATTTCTTAAAGAATTTTCATATATTTTAAAGACACAAGTAATGTGAGGATAGTAGAAAATGAGGGGTGGTGGCCTTACTCAAATTTGCTAATTGAATATGTGTCAGTTTTCTCCTTTTGGTGAGAAAAAATATCTAAATTTCAACTCCCTCTAAGAGCTGGTTCTCTTCTTCCCCATTTCCATTCACAAGATGGCCCCAGGTAGAGGGAAATAGTTATTGCTCTTGTGGATCAAGTAAGGGGGAAACTTGCTTTACGCTGCTCCTTGGGTGGGTTTCCATTGCAAGGCATATTCGTTCTAATCCTCGGCTATGTCTCAGTGGGTATTTAATGATGAGTAATGGGCAGGAATCTCTTTCTGCTACTACCTCCTCCCACTGTGAACACACTTTTACTTTTCATTTCCTCCACTCTTCCCATTTTTTAGAGTTTTTGCTTTTTAAATACATGTGTTTAGGTTGATCCAATGGAAGGGAAAAAGACTGAATCTGAAGACCTGGATTCTCTTTTACTGGATTCTATTTAAAAGCTGTGGAATATTGCAAGTCCCTGGACTTCTTTTCGACTTAGTTTCCTTCCCTGAAACAATAGGGCTTAAGGTTTGCTCTTTCTACAGCATGGATTTAAAGATTTAAAGGCTATAACTTTTTGTAGGTGAGATTTGTAAATCGTAAAGTTTTTGCAGAAAGGTGCAGTGGAAATAATGTGTGATTAACAGTCAGGTGACCCAGCCTTAAATCCAGGCTCTGCTAATGATTGGTTTTAGTTTTCCAAAGTGTGAAATAACCAGACAATTTTGACATTTTTAGAGGTATAAAAATTCATGAAATTAAAATATCCACTATTAAAAAACAATTTAAATTCAACCTTTCAGTCAGGAAAGGAAACTGATCTTTTCAGATTTCAAGGTTTTAAATCTAAGGTATACATAAACAAGAGGAAAGATTAAATATAGATGTTTCGCTCAAAATAAGCAGCTTTCTCAAAAAAGGAAACATTATATGGAATACCTAATCGTTTAATTCATTTGTTCAATAAACATTCACTGAGCATCTACTAGGGACATAGGAATGATCAGTTATAGTCAAAGAGACATAAAAATGAGTATGTCAGGCATCCTTTATCCTTTTTCTCAAGGGATTTACCATTCAGTAATGGAGAAATTCTCAAGAATAACTACAATAAGTGGGACTTTTAAAATTGATGCCAATAGAGTTATTTTTAAAAGCTCCACTGGGATGTAAGAAAAGAAGGAATATTTTTGCTCTGTGACAGACTGAACTGTGGATTACTAGAAGTTTCAGTGAAGAGCTGTTCTGTCAGGGATACAGAAGAGAATAACAGAATACTGCAGTGAGTGAATAACCTCATTGTTCTACAATTCTCTGAGTGTAACTCCATGAATATCCCATACGTCTTAGTGAGTGTCCATTTGATACTTTTCTGAGAGCATGTTCTAAGTTTGGCAGACATGTGTCTGTATTGACATGTGTATAGAGCATTTTACCTGCATTTTGATATTCTTTTTGCTCTTTTTACAAATATTAATTTAGAAAGAATATCATGACAAGTACCTGTCTCAGGAAGTTTCTGGTCTAGTTGGTGAGGTAAAAACTAAGAAAATGATTCTTTAGTGTAGGTAGGTGTTGTGCATGCATGATCCCATTTAACTTTCACAACTGTGTAAGCAAGGCACTGTGTTAGACCCATTTTCCAGATGAGGAGCTTGAGTCTTGGAAAGGCTAAAAAACTTCTACTAAGGATATAGCTGGTATGTGGCGGGTCTAAGCCTCAGGACTATATTTAACAAATACTTACATAGAGCTTAGTATGTATCTTACAAATAGGAAATCCTTTGTTTAATCTTTCTAACAACTTATACGAATAGGAACCAATATTATCCCCATTTTATAGATGAAGAAACTGAGGGGCAGAGACTCGGTGACTTGCTCAAAGTCATACAGTTAATAAGAGGTACACAGCTGGTGTTCGAAACCAACAGGTCTGTCTCCCAACCCTTGCTAGTAACTACTCTGTGAGCAGCTTCTCAAATCCAGCCAGATCAGACTTCAGAGCCTCTGTGGTTAAGCAGGACACTGAATGGCCTCTTTCTCTTTGTGCTATCGACTGGACAGAAACAATTGCAATACAACGTCAGTGACATCACAGGAGCTTCTCACTCAACTGTCTGCATTCGGATTCTGCCTCTGTGCTCAGCCAGCCTGCCTCTGTACGGCACCAGCACGCCATTCTTTCAACCACCGACCTGCACTTTGCCATTCTTTTTCCATGGCTTTAATTAAATGTTAACATTCATTTGCCCTTTTCCATTGTGTTAAAGATAACCTTTGCTTCCTGTCGCTTCTCGATAAGCTTCACTCCATGACAGGTACCAAACAGGTTCGTCTTGATACAAAGTAAAGAATGGGGACTCTTTGATCCTGTCCGCTGACATATTTTAAAATGCCAGTATGAATATTTGTTTTGTACTTACTTCTTTTACGGAATGTCAGGATAATAAATTATTTCTGGATACTGCAGTAGCTAAAAGGTTCGAGTCCAAATTAGTTATACTAAGTGGCTTTGACCCTTCCTGAGAGTCAAACGGTCTTATGTCTGAGAGATTTTTGTTTTTAATAGTTGCAAATACATTATAAAGATAGACCCTAGTTAAGATTTAGAGTTTCACAATTTTCTGATTGAGGGGAATGGTAAAAAGAGGTTTTCTGTATCTTTACTTACACATTCTTTCCATCTATTGGATGAACGATGGCTTCTTGCTAAAGTAAGAGGAGTGCTGGATTGAGAATCAAGGCTGAATTCAAGTCTCATCATTGCCACTGATGTGTAATGTGACCATTACACTGATGTGTAATGTGACCTCTTATTTTCTCTGAACCTCAGCTGCTTCATTGATAATCAAGAGATGACCATGTGTTACTTGATTTACTCATCAGAACAAACCTATGAAATGAATATGTGTATTCACTTTTTACAAAAGAGAAAATTGATAGGTAAAGAGGTTAAGCAACACACACAAGGTCAAATACAACTAGTCAGTGAGATGGAGCCAATTCCAGGGCTGTCCAGTTTGAAAACCTGTGCCCTTAACCTTTATGGTCCCCTTCTAGGGCCTCGCGCCTCTACGCTTGATCAAATGTACTCATTGTCCCTTTAGAGTTGCTGCATTTGGAGATTGCTTCTCATTTATCTCCCCAAAATGTCAGATGCTTATTGTTTTTGGTAGTCCACTGCAGTGACTCCATCTCTGAAAGTATTTACTTTTCTAGAATCTAGAAATTAGACACTCTCTGGTTAGTCCAGTTGGCCATTAGCTGTATCTAAAACATGCTCTTGAGTTTTACAGAAAGAAGAGAATTCTCTGTGTTTCCGTATTAGGGTACTAGGAGAAATATTATGATTTTAATTTTACAAGTCATGATATACTAGAATTAGGGTATTTAAGAATAAAAGAGAATAAAAGGAAAAACAAGAGTTAAAGATGAACTGGGGAAGAGAGAGAAGGCAGAGGAAATATCACTCTTTGAAATGCTTCTTACAACTAAATATATACATAGAGGATCTATGAAAACAAAACACTCCAAAATGATAATAAGTTTTCATGTAGTGATGGGATTACAGAATTTCTCATTTTATTTCTTTTTTTTAAGCTTCATTTGTTAACTTTTCTATAATAAATATGTATTATTTCTATACTGAAAATAAACAAATACACACATATGTATATTTCTGGAGCAAACAAACAACAAACCATCTAGCAATCTTAGGCTAGCTAACATCCTAGACAGCAACTTGTTTTGGCAAATATCTAGAGTGGGCCAATTTCCCAGGTGATGATTGCATCAAACAATATATGTCCTTTGTAATATCACTGGTGTCATCTATTATTTTCAGCCTAATTCCATATTCAGTCATCAGAGTGGCATCCTAAAGGAACATACCTCTTAAATAGCTATATAACAAGTCTTCAGAGGAAGAGTTTATTTCAATCAGTTAATTATTTCTGTTTTTAAAAAATCACCCTTCTATTAATTGAAGTAGATTAATTTTTAATGCAATTTATAAAATGCATTCATCTTTATTTATTCTAATTCTGTCCTTTGTTCTGTATGCTAAGCCTTCCTCTCCCCACCCCTGGCCATTCCACAGTTTCCTAACTGCCCTTCCTCACGATTCTACAACCTCAGGTATAAGCCAATAGACTGCTCTTTTTAAAACACATCAAGTGAGTCAATGCAGTCTTTGAGAATATACAGCAATTTTCCCATCACCTATATATGCCCTAGAAATTAGTTGTCAAAATAATCTCTTCATAATCCGGTCCTCTAACTGTTGCATCAGTTCACGTTTCCTTGGGCTTTTAACATGTATCAACTTCCCCAGCCTTTCTGCCCCATGGTCCTGCCTTGTTCAGCCTCTGGTCTTGTGCTTTGATTCCTATTTTTTTTTTTTTTTTTCTGGTCCATGGCAGTCTTTGTTTCCCCATCAGCTTATCTTATTTCTAGTGGGATCTCCTCCTAAAACCTTTTGCAATTACCATGCATATTGAACTTACTCTTTTTAATCATCATGTAGTAATTCAAATCTTTACTACATATTTTGTCTTTTTCAAATTTATTTGTTAATTTTTAATTGACACGTAATAGTTGTACATATTTATAGGGTACACGGTGATTTTGATACATACAATGTACAGTGGTCAGATCAGGCTAATTACCGTATTCAGCAACATAAACATGTATCATTTATTTGTGTTGGGAACATTCAATATCCTCCTTCTAGTTATTTGAAACTATACAATACATTAATGTTATCTATAGTCATCCCACAGTGGTATAGAGCTACTGCTCCTATCATTTGTAATTTTGTATCCTGTAACAAATCTCTCCCTATCTCCCCTGACCCCTGTACCACCTACATTTCCCAGCCTCTAGTACCTCCTGTGCTACATTTTGCTTCTGTGACATCAACCCTTTTTAGATTCTACATATAAGTGAGAAATGTGATGTTTAACTTTCTGTTCCTGGCTTACTTAACTTAACATAATGTCCTCCAGTTCTGTCCATGTTTATGTTTTGACATTTAGTAAGATTTATTTTATTATTCTCTAAGTCATACATATATATGCTTTGGTTCCCCAACAGGACTGTTATTAATAGTGTAGAAAGGTAGGAAAGAAATTTGTATACTGTACTTCCTTTTTATCCCTATCAGTGTCTTGTACAGTATGGAGAATATAGTAGATACTTAATAAAATTTTGCTAAATAATATTTATGTTTATGATAACTAAATCAATTTAATTCTCCACCAAATAAATGAGATTCCATCATTGGTAAATAGAATTTTAAATACAAGAATCATCTAATAAAAAAACCCTTTAATAATTATTCAGTTATTTAATCTGTTTTTATCTATAAACAAAACATTGTTCCTGCTCAATTGCTTAGCTAGTTGAAATAAGCTCTTCCTATGACAACTTCCTGTCAAATGGTTATTTAAAACTCTCAGGTGTATTGCTGAAGGAGAATGACACGATAGATATTTAATATGAAATGATGATGGGAGAGCTGGATGATGGGAGAGCTATTAATAAAAAGAACGGATATCGTAATGCCCTCAAAGACTCATGAATAAAAGGAAAGTTATCTTACATTGACTAGCTGCCAGGTGCAGACTGTTGGCTCATTAAGAATTGTTGTCTTTTTTCTTTCACTGCTTTTATTGTTTTTTTTACTGTACTTAGCTGCTGTTGTTTTATTCGACTGGCAAATCCAGTATGGAAGGAGGGATTGTGCCTTTGGAATCTAGTATTCTGATTTTCATTCTCCCTTGGTGAGATTTGCTACCATCAAATTAGTCTAGAGAAGTAGCATGCATATTAAAAATAAGCTTCCAGTGCCATTGAAAGCTAGAAGACTTTTTTGCGTAGATCCGGGCAGAGAAAACATAAAGACATTCTATTATATATAAAATAATTACCAGTTACATTCTGATTACCATTTTCCTTTAAAATCAAATTATTTTAAAAATTTTCTACCAGACAATGGCTAGAAGTAGGTTTTTATCTAATAACTTAGGTGGATAAACAAAAGAAAATCAATTTGATCATTATTGTCCAATATTGAATCTTATGTAAGCAGAACTTTATATTACTGTAAAAAGTTGATCTTAGTATTCCTTCCTAGTATTAACCAAAAAGGCTACAATTTTCAATTCTTCTACCTTAATTTCATGAAAACAGATCCTATTTTCTCTCAGATTCTTTTAAAACATTTTTAATGGAGAATTAAACCAAATTTCAAACATTTTTCAAAGACCTAAAAAAATATCATGAAAGTTATGGACAGCAATCACCAATGTAAAATGCATAAAAAAAATTAACCTTTATCAGAGGAGAATTGCCAAAATTAAAACTAAATGATATCTATTTAGAAATTTTTAAGAAATTTTAAAAATTAATTTGACTTTATGCTTGAAAAATAAGGATTTGTAAGCAATATTAAGCACCACTAGAGTTTAACTCTAGATTTAGAATCAGAGAAATTGGATTTCAATTCTAGGTACATAATCTATTACTATGTGATCTTGGGTTGGTCACATGATATCTGAGTTTTATGAGTCTTAAAATGGGGATCATAATGTCAATCTTATTTCACCAGGTGGTCTTGCAGAATAGGAACGTAAAAATAGTTTATAACTGTAAAGTGCTCTAGAAATGTAAGTTTTTACCCCCATGTCTATTGCCATACAAACTTTGCCTTTTTTATCCATTATGTATATGGAATAATTATACCCCATGACATCTCAGAAAACAAAGCTGCTTAGAGAGAAAATATAGTAGCTCTATTGGGTACTAACTATATACTAGGCATTGTGAAGGTTTTGTTTAAGTTAATCTTCAAAATAACCCTGTGAGGTAGTTGTAAATTTATATCCAGTTTACATATGAGGAAATAAAAGCCCAAAGAGGTTAAATACTCGCCCCAGTCGGAGCATAAATAGTAGAGGCTTAGCTTGATCCTAGATTTTCTGCGAATGCTGTACTCTGCTCCACCGTACTGCATTGGAGATCTTCTCTTCCGCTACAGAATTTGTAGAGCGAGAGCCCACTTCAGGGAGGAACCGACACAGAAGGTGCAAGATGCTTCCCACTCAGATGACCCTGGCAGCTCACCTGTTCTATAAATCTCCTCAAACAGGCTTCTGCTACTTCGTCCTGTATTAAGTCCTTTCTGTGCTTATTCTATCTGTTTCCTTCTAGTCTCTTCGATAAGGGAGCAAGTGAGCAGACTAAAAATTCAGTGTAAGGACCGAGTTCAGAAGGAACTGCGTCGCCGGAGCAGGAGAAAGTTAACTAACATTCTCTAAGCTGCTGTTGTGTCTTCGCTTCTAGATTATCTTACTGAATTCATTAATAAAAATTCCCTAAATTTGTATTACTACCACTTTTCACTGAAGAAATATGCAGTCAGATCAGGTGATTTATCTTAAAACCTAGTTTGATTACAAATTGTTTCCAAAATCCCCCTTTTACTTATTACAATAGAATTTGAAACAGGGAAGAAGGCATAGCATAAGGCATTCATTTTCACAGGGGCTATTTCAGTCCCAAGGAGGTAAAAATGGGTTCACGGTTGTCTTAGCCTCTTTGGGCTACTACAACAAACACCATAAACCCGGTGGCTTATAAACAACAGAAATTTGTTTCTCACAGTTTTGGAGACTGGGAAGTCCGAGATCGAGGTGCCAGCACATATGGTGTCTGGTGAGGGTCCACTTTGTCACAGACAAGCACCTTGCTATGTCCTCACATGGTAGAAGGAGTGAGGGTCTCTCTGAGGAAGACTATTTTATAAAACCACTACTGCCGTTTTTGAGGACTTCATGACCTAATTGTCTCCCAAAGACCCACCTTCCACCTAATACTATCACCCCAGGGGTTCAGATTTCAATATATAAATTTTGGGGAGATATAAACATTCAGACCATAGCAATGTCTAAAAATCTTAGTCTTGTTATGTATAAAGCATAGATATGCATATAGCATGTAAATAAATATACAGTACATATGGGGTATTAAAATTTCATTGTTGGGGTATTAGAAAAACATGTCTAAAGAGGTTTCTCAGGAGGACAACAATGAGAAAAGGTGAAAAACACTAGCATAAGGAGAGAAATAATAGCTAATGAGAACTAAATTTGCAAAGATTTCTGGTTTCCATCAAGGTCAGAACCAAGTGAATATTGTTTTTCAGCTGGTTCAGCCGTGGGAGATATCAACTTGTATTATTTCAGAACATATGGGGTAGAATTTCCAAACCTGGTAAAATGCTGTCCAATCTAACTGAAGTCCAGAAAAATCAGTAACATCAAATCACTGTATCTAAACAACCAATTAAGGGAACACAAGGACATGGTTTAACTCACACATGGGCAAACCATTTCTTTGACATGCTCCCCTTCCCACACAAAATGCCCTACAATTATGCCCTGCCTTTATCCTTCATGTATCTCTCAGGAGTCAGTCCTAGCTACACTCCTCTAAGAAATCTTTGACTTTTTCAGCTTACATTCTTCTTTTTGCTCCTGAAATGTCCAGTGTCTGCATAAGGTGCCTTATAGCCCAGGCATTGCATTTACAAAGACCTGGATTTGAATCCTGACTCTGCAAATAATGATCGGATGCAATCAATGTACCCTTTTCTTATGCCTCAGTTTCTCAATCTGTAAAATAGGAATGCTAATGTCTCTCCATGGGACAGTCATGAAGACAGTATATGGCAACCATTTAGCAATGTGTCTGGCTAGAGGTAAACGCTTACTTGGTGTCAATATACTAATAATTTTAACAACCAAGTCATTCTTTCCTTAGATCTGGAACAGTACATACATATGGAACAATATATATGCATGCGACATTAAAAATCACAAATTCTAGCTCAGATGCCATCTCCTTCCATCTCCAAATCTGCATTCCTGCCTCCTGTCTTCTAATTCTGCCCCAGAACACACTTCCTCTGTTGTGTTTTTATACTACGTTGTAAATGATTCATTTACTGTTCTGACTCCTCCACTAGACTGACTTCCTTGTGGATAAGAATTCTGCCTTATACAATCTCTTATTTCAATACCTGGAATAACTGGAATAATGGTTTTTGATAATTCATTGTTAAGTGGTGAATACTGATGAAATGTTTCCATTGGTTTGATTACTTATGTTGCATGGATATAGCCCATCTTTTCACCTCTATAAGAAAGAAGATATGAAATTTTATCACCGTATCTTGAAGTTGAGACAAAAACTCATGCCATTCTATACAATTTTATTTCCATTGATTTAAAATTGACTATATTGTAAACATCTTAATATATATATGTGTATATATATATATGAAATCTACCTTAAGAAATAAAAGTCTACCACAGTTCACACTTCTCTTTTTTCATGCTGTTTTCTCATTTATTATCAGCCTTTTTCACATACCACAGAGTCCTACACACAGGAGATAATTCCTTTCTGTAGTCCTTTCCTTGTTTCAAGGCTAATTTTGAAGAAATGCCTTGGGCAGACTTTTTGATGGGATTCATAGTATTTATACTGCAAACTTTCATTATGAATCCCCAAAGCACAAACACCTAAATATCTGAGAGAACAATGTACACTAATATCCACACTGTGTGCATTAGTAGCCCTTATCTACAGAAACATAATAGCGCTTAATCCTACAGGTACATATTGGCAGCCAATTTATCTAATTACTCAGGTTCACAAATTAACTGGAGGGATAAAAGCAAATATTATCTTCACTCAGACATATTTTTGGAGGTCTTCAGGGACATCTATTTTTTGAAACAATGGAACACCTCAGAGTAATTTAAAAGGATCTGATTTATAAGCTGACTTATCAGGTATCTTCATTCCCTAGGTGTACTTTTTTTTTCCAATTAATGAACATACTTCAATTAGCAAGCGGTATGGCTTTGTTGTAATGATAATGTGAGCCTTTTCATGGTTAAGCTCAGTAGCCAATGTTACAATCTACATTTCTCTGAGATTTAACTAAAAGACATATTCGTTGAGTCAACCAAATGAGTTTTCTGTTCTTAGTAACACTTTCTTCTCCTTTATCTATTGAAACTCCATGCAAACATGACTTTCTCAGAAGCTTTCCTGGACTCTTCTATACCTGTTAAAATCAGAAGCTTCTTCTCTGTGTCCACTTGGAATGCTCGGTGGGCCAGACACATTATAATAATCTCTTCTGTTGTGTAAAGTTTGAGGCCTGTTGCCTGGCATATTCTATAGACTAGGTGTTAGGTCAGAGACAAAGGATGGAAAACGATGAAGAAGGGGACTTTTCTTTGAGGAATGACAGTGTAGTAGGAAAAACAGAAATGTAAGCTAACAATTATAATCAAAGGTTAACAATCTATGACCAAGATACTTCCATAGTGCAATGAATGCTAAGACTAGAGAGAAATTACTTTGCTTTGGAGAGGGTTTTAAAAAGATCAGTTTTTCAGGCTGTTGGTTTGTTTACTGTGAGAGATAATTCTATGGATATTTCTAATATGCAATTATTAACTTACATATTTAAAAAGATAGCATCATAGCAAACATCTGAACAGCTAGTATCTTTATATTGCAATGTGTTCTCACTTTGTATAGTGCCATTTTCTACCACTGGATGTAAAAAAAATCAATTTAATTTACTATTTTCTAAACATTAACTATTTCTAAGTGTACTAACTGCTGTGAATGATACGAGCCTTAGTAAATTTGTCATCTTGGGAAGAACATGAGGGAGGAAACTTATTTTGAACTGGGCTCTTCCTACATGATAGGGACTACACTAGGTGCTTGTCCTATGCCAGATTATTTAATTCTCATGAACACATGGGGAGAAAGGCATTATTGTTCTTATTTAAAAGATTAGAAAATTTGTAATCAGAGAGGTTAAGTAAACTGTTCATTGTCACACAGCTGATAAGTTGTAGAGGTAAAATGCAAAATGAAGTAATTTTACCCAGCGTTTGTTTCTTATTACGCTAGTATGTGGTCTCCCAGAGGAGTTACTGTACTATCTAGTGCTGGAAAGTAAGACATGTCCACAAGAATCTCTGCCACATTAGGACTATCCTAAACCCTGTATAAACAAGGAAAAGTGACATTGACGAGAGAGAAATCCATAAAGGCTTCATAGACAAGGTTGCAAGAAAGTGGCAAAGATTTTTCAAAGACATGCTGAAATGGAGACAAGGTATCTAACAGATGAATGCACAGTGTCAGTACTTCTGGCAAGTGACCAACAGAAAAAGAGACAATACCTACTGTATTTTGAATACATGTTATAAATTTTGATGATAATAATAATCAATATTCACTGAACAACTATGTTATCATGCATCAGGCAGTGCATGAAGCTTCATTATCTTTTATCTGCTCTTCACTGCAAACTATGAAGTAGGCGTTGTTTTATCTCATTCAATATACAGAGAAACTGAAGTACAGGATTTAAGTAGCTTGTCCAAGTCTCATGGTTAAATAAACTGCAGAGCTGGCTTTGAGTGCCAGCTCAAAAAATGCCTATGTCAGGCTCATAATAAGTGTCAACAATAATTACAACAGCTGTGACTATTTATCACATATTATTGTCAAAGACACAAAGTGAGACTACCTAGAATGACTTCTGAGAAGTCTACACGGTACCTTTTCACGAGAGATTAGTGTTAGGGAGTTGGAGACGTGGGCAAAGACAAACTGGCAGCACAAAATATAGACTCTTCCAGATCAGGAGTTTGACCTTGATTTGAGAAGCAATTATGAAACAATAAAGATTTTATAGCAGGCCAATAACCTATAGAATCTAACTTTTATTACAAAATACACATTTGAAATGCACGTTTGGAAGTGAGGGATCCTTGTGCTAGACTTGGAAAGTGATTGCATAATTAGCTGTGAGAGGGGAAAGGAAGAGTGAAGAGTGAAAAATAAAGTTTTGGGGAATTGAGCTTAAGTGGATGAATGGGATTTGGTGATGAACTAAATAAAAATAAAGTGAACAGAAATAAAAATAGGTGTGGGTTGGGACTGAGTCAAAGCATGGTAGGAATTAATGGGAGCAAAATGTCAACCCTGTTTTGGGAAACTTCGATTTATAGAAACCAATGTGGCTTACATCTAATGGCACCCAGTAGGCCATTAGAAATATGTGTAACTTAGCACAGAGAGAAGAAGACAGGGTTAATTATGTAGATTTTGGAATGATCCAGAACTGTGTAATAATAAATCACTAAATTATTACTTGTAGTATCCAAAGTAGGTTTTGGTCACCATCTCTCTCTATAGATTTATTAATTATTTATTTATTTACTTACTTACTTGTTTATGGTATGATTTCTAGCACCTGAAATTATATATACCAAATACATTTATCTTTATTTTTTATTATCTGTATTCTTCACTCCATTATTATAAGAAATTTTTTCAATATGTTCACCACTGCATTCCTGTGTCGTAGAATAATGCTTGGCATATTAAAAGCATTGAATGCATACTTTTTGTATGAGTAAATGAATGAATAAAGGGATGGGTCTCAGTTTTTATATCCATAATGAAAAACTTGTTCTTTATCACTAACAGATCATTGATACTTCTAAAAATATGAGGAAATATATAAACTTAACTGCTTAGAAAAATGCAAACATACTATTAGTGCAATTTCTCATATATTTTCAGAGGATTCATTGACATCTCAAGACCCATAGAGCAGTTTCCACAGAATTCAGGATATAAATCTATTGGCTTCTTCAGTGTTTCCATCACTGCAAACCTTGAGGAGGACCCAAATTTAGAGTTTCTGTCATATTTTTCATAACTGATTTTAAAATCTCTCCATAAAAATTGTGTGATATATATGTGCAGTAAACTCTAATCTCGACTCTGAAGGAAATGAATGTTTGAAGTACCCAAATCGGGAGTTCAAATTCCAAAGATGACTACTGAAAATCTTTACAATATTTTTAGGACTTCTAAAAATATTACTCATTGATAAAATGCATTGGTTTAAAACATTGTGGTAGCTTGATAAGCCAGAAAGGCAATTACTACCCTAGTGAACAAAGCACACAACCAGCAAACCCAGCAGCCTGGCAGCCTGGAAACAAGTTTTATCGCTCTAGTTCTGATTATTCTGCTCATGAGAGGTCACTGAAACCTGGTCCTCTGAAAGATGAGCTGATCCTGCTGTTAGAATATTATTCTGTCTGCCCCAGGGGTGAATCCTTCATGCAAAGTACTTGTCCGAAAACCTAAAATGACAAATTGGGGACCTCACTGAGCTTATAGGAAGTATGGCTTCAGATACACACACACACACACAGAGACAACACATGTGTATATGTATATATTTGCTAATTAATGAGAGAAATTATTATTATTAATGAGTCCGAGGTTTGATTTTACTGTAGCATAAAACCCATGAGCAAAGAAAGAGAACACACTACCTTCAACATCCACTAATGGTTAAAGGCATACCAACACCTGGCAATTGTAAATTCCCCAAATAACTTAAATCAGTTGGAAACTGGTTGAGAGAAGGAAACCAAACAATTGAATTGTAAGTGAAAAGAGACCTCAGAGAAATGGAAAGCGAGAAGAGGAATGCCACACATGGAAGATACAACAAGAAGTTTTCAAGAGTGGCAGTGCTGGATGGGGTTGACAGTCAAATGTTTCAGAATTTGAAAAGTATGAAAACTACGGGAAAAACTTGAGTTTTAAAATTAGAGAGAACATTGGTCACTTTTAAGAAAAAAAATCAGTAGAATGGTAGGGGAGTGGAAATTTTTTGAAAAAGATATGATTAAAAAACTTGTTGATTTTGTGCAAACTACCATGCCAGATTTTGTTGGGAAAACACAATATATTATATAAGGCAAGCTTTTCCCAAATTTAAACAATGTTTGAGTTGGATATTCCTTCAATAGCATAAGGAGATATTATGGAAAATATTGTTCAAGAATGATGAGGCTCAAAAAAGTTATTAATTATTTGGTTGCTAATTAAATTCATTCTTTTCGTACTTATTTATTTTGTTATCTAGTTTATTCTTTCTTCTTGTGGTAAAGCAACCAAGTTCTCCCTTTAGGTAAATATTCACTCCCCATTTTCAGTATGTGGCTAATAGCTGACATACCACCATCGTCTCTAGGAATGTGTCCAAATTGGGTTAAGACTATGGATACAATATTCCCATGACAATAATTGATTCAGAAATCGGGCTGTGGCTCCATTCAGAACAATGAGAACAAGGTTCATGAATTTTGTTAGATATCTAGTGAATAGAAATTCTCTTTTTTGCAGTTGATAGGAGGAATTGAGGTCTAAAACTAAGCCCTTTTTCTGCTACTATACTTGAGGCCGAGCCTAGAATTTCCAAGGATTCCCAGCCTGGTAAAACTTAGAATCAAAGAAGAGGGAAACCAGGAATTAGAGAAAATTATTTTAGTTGTTGGATTAAGCCTCATCTGAAGCTTCACTTTTAGTTTCTAAAAATTTAGATGTGTCTTTAAACTTTTCAGGTATATGTTAATATATTTTCATCATTATTTAAACAAGTTTGATTTGAATTTTCTTAAACTTTCCATTTAAAGAAAAAAGTCCTAATGGAGAACTATCTTTAGAAGATTTTGGAAATGGCCAAGGTAAGAGATAAAAGTTTGTGAATGCAGAGAATGGGCTAAATCTAGAAAAATAGGTTGGAACCAGCAACAAAGGGCCCACCAAAGTATTCCAATTAGCTGGAGATTGGGTTTTAGATAATTTGCTGTGCTCTTAAAGTCTGTTCCTTAGACCTCTAGCAGTCATTGATGGCATCCAGTCCTGGATTAGAGATCACTGTTCAATAGTTCTGCCCACTAGATTGTAAAACTCCTGGAGTATTCTTGAGGGAAGAGGCTATTTCTTACTTATACTGGTAAGTTCATGTGCTCTCACATAACGCCTGACACGTAGTAAGTAGCTGTAGCATTACATCGACTTTTTGAGCAGGGAAAGATGCAGTGAGAGCATCATTTTGGCAGATCCACTCCGGCAGCAGTGGATTGAAAGACTGGGATAGGATAATGAGGAGTGATAAGGGAAGCTAATTAGGTATGCATCTCAGTATTCCAAGGGACAATGGATAAGGGGTCAGGGAAAGAAATCAACAAAATGTGAAGATCTGAATCCAGGCAGCCACATGAATAAAACGGACATGGCCACAGGGATAAATGTTCAGACAGTATTACTTTTGCCTGTTCTTTTTTATTCATATGAAGTTCTTAAAACCGTTGCCTATGGTAACATTCATTGCAAAGCTGACCAGCATTTGGACGCATCTTTCAGATCAAACATTGATGAAAGAGCCCTGTTTCTTTTTTTTTCTTTCTACTGAGTCAATTGTTCTAAATATAGACTGTACAGGTTTCTTACAGCAATAGGAGTGACTAGCACTGAATTTCAGTATTGGCAATGTCATTCTCATGCCCAGAATGTAAGCAAACTTGAGATTAAAAGCATCATAACTTGAAAAAGGTAAATGGTTAGTTTTTCTAATATTTTCTAGTTTTTAATCCGTTTTAGAGCATTGGCCTCACACATTCTCCCATGGTAGCATGATGTTGAGTATAAAGAAGAATGACAATTTATGGAAGCACTGATCTTAAAGAAGCTTTAATGCATTTGAATGAGACTTATTACTTTCTAGAATAAACTTTGGAAACAGCTCCAGTATCCGTTTTTATAGCTGATTGAGAAAATTTTCTACAAATTCAATCTTAAAAGGCAACATACACCTTACTCCTTTTATAAAATAATGTTTCTTTCATTTTCCTAATTTTTAAGAGACTATTTCATTACCTTAGAAAATTTGGGAAGTATAGAAAAAAAAGAAAGGTGTAATCTTCCATAATTCAAACTCTTAATCTAACAACTGTCAATACCTTTTAAAATTTCTTTCAAGTATTATTTATATGAACACAACTAATTTTATGGTCTTGTGTCATCATAAAGGCCAAATTTTTCACCCTTTGTGTCTTTGCTTAGAGAAGCCTTCCCTGACCTCTGATTTGTAACTTTGTAGGAGTGTCTCTGCTCCCATAGCACACCACTTTTTCGTAGCACACCATTTTTTCATAGCACACCATTTTTTCAAAGCATGCCATATTTTTGGTTCGTAGAATTTAAAAAGTTTCTAACAATGATTGTGTACTTTTTATGCTATTATTCCACATATGGGTAGGATCATGGTTATTTTCTTTGGTATCGCATATACAACATGAGGCAAGCACTTGGCATGTAGCACACCCTGCAGATAAATCATTCAAATGTTTTTTCAGGCACTATGGTGCAGTGGTTTAAGGAAGCAGACTGTGCAGCCAGACTTCCTGGGTTTGAATCCTCTGTGGCAGGCAGAATACTGGCCTCCCATAGAGGTCCACATCCTAATTCCCAGAACTCTGAATATGTTACCTTACATAATAAAAAATAACTTTGTATTAATAGATGTGACTAAGTATCTTGAGACGTTGAAATTATCTTGGGATACTTGGCAGGCACAATGAAATCACAAGGGCCTTGACAAGGGGGAGGCAGGTGGATCAGGATCCAAAAAGGTCAAGTAATAATGGAAACAGAGAAAGGAAGAGAGAGAAAGAGAGAGAGATTGCAAAATGCTCTGCTGCTGGCTTCAAAGATGAAGGATGAGCCCATGAGCCAAGGAATGTAGGTGGCCTCTAGAGTCTATAAGAGACAAGGAAAAAGATTCCCTCCTAGATCCTCCAAAAGGAACCAGCCCTACCAACTCATTTTAGACTTCTGGCCTCCAGAACTGCAGGAGAATAAATAGGTGTTGTCTTAAGCCACTATGTATGTGGTCATTTATCCCAGCATCTAAAGGAAACCAATATGCCTGGTTTGCATATGATTGGTCTCAGCCACTTTAATCATCTTCTCTGTGCCTCAATTTCCTCATCTTTAAAATGGAGAACAAAGCAGCACCTACCTCACAGCATAGTTTTAATCCATAAATACATGCAAAGTATGTAGAACAGTACTTGGCACACTCTACCATATCAATAAATATTATTTTTTTTAAAGTACATACTTCCAAACAAATGACACAAGAGTCAATGACTTCTTCTTCTTTTTTTTTTTTCCATTCTTTGATATCTTGTATTTCTTTTTTTTTTTTTTTTTATTCCAGGGTATTGTGAGGGTACAAACATTCTAGTTACACTTTATGTCTTTGCCTCACCCACATGCAGGTTAAAGGCATGCCCTTCCCTCCCTTTAGTGCTCCCCATGTCCTTTAGTTGTAGATTTGCCTCCCCATCCCCCTAATCTCTGGAGAGTATTTCTGCCATGTGATCACCCTAGTGTTGATCAGTTAGTACCAATTTGATGGTGAGTACAAATGGATCCCGTTCTGCTCTTGCGGTGCCTCACTTTGGATAATGGGCCTAGGTTTAGTCGAGGAAAGTATAAGAGGTGCTAGATCACTGTCGTTTCTTATAATTGAGTAATATTTCATTGTAAACATATGGCAAATTTTAATAATCCACTCATGGATTGACGAGCACTTGGGTTGTTTCCACATTCTTGCAATAGTGAATTGTGCTGCCATAAACATTTGGGTGCAGATGTCTTTATCGTAGAATGTTTTGTGCTCTTTTGGGTAGATGCCTAATAGTGCTATTGCTGGATCAAATGAAATTTCTATTTTTAGCTCTCTGAGGTATCTCCAAATTCTTTTCCACAGAGGTTGCACTAATTTGCAGTCCCACCAGCAGTTTAAGAGTATTCCTGTCTCTTCACATTCTCGCCAGCATTTGTTGTTTTGGGATTTTTTGATAGAGGCCAATCTCACCGGGGTTAGGTGATATCTCATTGTGGTTTTGATTTGCATTTCTCTAATGAATAGAGATGTTGAGCATTTTTTTATATGTTTGCTGGCCATTATTCTGTCTTCTTTTGAACAGTTTCTGTTCATTTCTTTTGCCCATTTGTCGATGGGGTTGTTTGATTTTTTCTTGTTGATTTTTTTGAGTTCTAGATAGATTCGGTTATCAGCCCTTTATCAGATGTGTAGACAATATCAGTTGCCATTCAAGAAACTGAAAAATAAAATAAATGCAGATACTATGAATTGCTATGGAAGACACAGAGCAACTGGAACTCTTGCTCGTTGCTGAGGGGAATGCAAAATGACATAGACACTCTGGAAAATGGTTGGCAGTTTCTTATAGACTATATACTTGCTGTATGGCCCATCAATACCACTAGAGGCTGTCTACCTTGGAGAAATCAAAACTTATGTTGACACAGATACATAGAGAGAGAGAGAAAGAGAAAAATCCCATCCCCTAACTACCTTGGGCCAGAAGTCACATATAATTTTTGATTCATATATAATTTTGATTCAAGTCAGAATGAAAATCACCTGACCCTACATAAATAGACATGGGCTAGGAAATATAGAAGTGCATGTGGATATTTCATAAGCTCATCATTTGATGCCACCATTAAGATGTTATTGAAATCACATAGTCTAAAATGAAAAATATTCTTTCCACAATATTTTATTTAGGACTATAAGTTTTCTCTCTCTGAAACTCTGAAGTCATGGTTCTTTTCCTCATTTTAGAAATCTGAATTTATTCTGAACTTATAGTTTATCTATTTAATTGGCTTTTAATTTTTTTTAATTAGTCTAGAGTAAAACTGACTTTTTAATTTTGATATACAATTCTATGAATTTTATTACATGCAGATTCATGAAATCATCAGCAGAACCACAGTTCAAAACAATTTCATCACCCCAAAACATTCCCCAAGCCATCCCTTTATCATCAGCCCCTTCACCGAGTCCTAATCCTGGTAAGTGGCGATCCATTCTTTGTAGCTGATGTGTGTCCTTTGGAGAATATCATACAGGTATAATCAAACAATATGTAATCTTTTGAGATTGGCTTCTTTCATTTAGCATAACATCTTTGAGAGTCATCCTAGTTGTTGTGTGAGTTAATAATCGATTCCTTTGTATTGCTGAGTAATATTCTGTTGTGTAGATATGTTAAAGTTGTAATTTTCAAATAGAATTTATTGACATATATTTATCTGGAAACATGAATAAAAAGCAGTGTAAAATAGATATGTGTATGAATATCTATTGAGCGTTCTTTAAGAATTTTTTTAAGCATTTGTTTCTTTAAGTTATGAACTATGATGTACTACCATCATGACTTTATTATATTTATGAACATATATGAGATTGAAATACTATGTACATGCTCATGAGCATACAGACTACAAATGCATCTACAGCATGAAAGTAGGAGAGGGTGACATAAAGTTGTTTATTCATTGGACATTCCCTAGCATTGATCTCTGGCAGTCTGTAGATCATTTTAATATGCGTGCAAGGATACCCATGGTCTAGTTTTTTATCTGGCACCAGTTGAAAATTTGACTTTGAAAAATAAAGAAAGCTCATTATAGCAGTGCTGGGGAAATGGGGTGAAGGACCTGAGAAACAGAGTGACCAACCATCCCACTTTGCTTGGAACTAAGAGGATTCCTGGGATGTGGAACTTACTATGCTAAACCTGTGAAAGTCCCAGATAATTAGGGATAAGATGAATACTCTGTGTGTAAGAATTATAGGAAGATCTTGAAAATGGAGTGGGGGCATGTGTGGTTTAAAAAAGCTCATTCAGTAACATTGTTTTCATTATATGAATCATATAAAACCGTATTCAAAGAAGTATTTTTGAATAAAATAAATATGCAGATGATTACCATGATAATAACAAATGCTTTCACTGTATTGAACAAAATATATATACATATCAACTCATTTAATTTTTATAGCAGCCCTCTCCCAGGTCTCCAGGCTTTTTTATATATTCATATTAAATCTACTCCTGAAAAATCTACATAAACAAGGTCATATAATCATGACTCAGACCATCTTGCGATACTGTTGTGGATTAAAAATAATTGAGAAACACTGTATCAAATAGTCACTGAAGTTCTTTCTAGGTCAGTGATTCTTAGAATATTTTCAAAATTTCATGGACATAAATTGGGCAGTAGTTAAAAAACACAAGAACTCTTCCTGATAAGCACTGATTGAAACAGATAAGCTAAATAAATAGTATAAAAAATGAAAGTAGTTTAAAAACTGTAAAATGTCATACCCAAGCATGTCAAGTTCAAAAAGAAATAAGAATGTACTTAATCACAGTCCTCAAAAAGCACTATTTAGTCTTTCTGTGGAAAGAAAATTAAAATGCATGTATTTTTCATTATATGATGCACTTTCAGAAAAATATAAAGCAGGACATTAATGAAATAGTAGGTAATTTTATGTCTATAAAATTTTGAATCTTCTTTTCAACTGTGCAAAATATCTGAATTATATGTTTGACTACAGACAAATCTCCTAAAGGTTTGCTATTTTATTTTTGATTCCTTTCTTTTTGTTTACTTAAGATCCATCATTAAAGAAACCAAACTACTGCAAACCAGAAACTGATGAACTTGAACTGGAAGGAAGTGACACATATGGAGACTCCTGGTCCGAGGTTCATTAAAATACTGCATACAAATGTATTTTATAAACAACACTGTGAAGTATTGTAATTATTAGGAGGAAATGAAGTATAGTTGAGGGCACAGCTGGGCATTCACTTAGCAGTACTCCTGACTCCTCTTAATCTTTCTCCCTACACATCCAATTCATCAGCAAACTCTGCCATCTGTATCTTCAAAGGGTTTCAAAGTCATCATCATCCTTACTCTTTACTGGTCTTCCTGCTTCCTTCCTTGCCCTTCAAGAGTCCGTTCTAAACATGCATTCAGATTGATCCCATTTCATGGAAATGAGATTCTGTCACTGTTCTGCTTACAACCTCCAGTGGCTTCTCATCTCACCTGGAGTCCAAGTCCTGACGATGATGTGTATCTCACCCACTCCTTTTGCCTCCCTGACCTCATCTCCTATCTCTCTTTCGTCTGTCTCCCTTCTTTCTAGCAATATTAGCTCCCTTGCTGTTACTCAAACATGCAAGTGCAATCCCCAGGGAGTTCTCCATCAGGACTTTAGCTCTGGCTAGTCTCTCTTCCTGGCAAGCTCCAGCCCAGCGAGGATTACTCCTCTCTTTCTTCAGATCTTTGTTCAAATGTCGGTCGATTAGTGCAGCTCTTCCCCACCACCTCATTTAAATAGCAAGTCTCCTATCCTCACGCTGCACCCCCTGCCCCTCTTCCCTCCTTTCCTCCATAACGTCTGTCAACATCTGACATGCCATGTAATTTACTTGCTATTAAATAATTTACTTATTGAGTGTTTTCCCTATTGGAATAAAAGCCTCATGAGGGTTAGAAATTTTTATTGGTTTCTCTCATAGCTATGTCCCTAGTGTTTAAAATTATAACTGCCACATAACAGGTGCTCGCAAGTAAGTATTGAATGAATTGCATTTATATTGAATATTGAATTGATCAATATTTCAGAAAGTGGGAATTCAAAAGTGAGGAAGATAAACAAAGGGGTCTATTCTCATGGAATTTATCTTCAAAAATTTAGATTCAGAGACAGTGTTCAAATTCAGGCCTGAATTTGCAAGAGCCTGAATAGGTCACAGAATCTCTTGGGTCGACAGCCTTCTCTTTTGTGAAATGGGGCTCCTAGCGCCTCCACCTCACAGTGGTTGCAAAGGTCAAAGAGATAATGATGCCCATCAAAGCAGTTAGTACATTATTAACATAATAGAAGGTGCTCAGGGAATACCTTAATACATGTTGTACGATGACTTTTTATTCTCACTGGAGAAAAACAATGACTTTTTAAATTGAAAAGGCAAAAAAGGGGGTAAAAGATGAATTCAAGTGGAAATAACATTTAAGCCATATCACCAAATCATGAGTGAGATAGACCTAATCATGAAAAGACCAAAGTTTTTAAGTAAATCAGGGTTACAGCCATGGAGGGAAGAGAAGAGCATTTAGATAAACAAATTACAATCACAGAAAACTGTTAAATGCCCTTTTAGGGACAAGTACCCATTCTTTCAAAGTCACCGTGTACAGTTGTTCATGATGCTTACTGGACAAGAGCACCTGTACACATATATAGAAAAGAAGCTAAAATCCTAACCATGCCTTCTTTGAGAAGCCAACAGCATAGGTTTGTATCTGCCGAGAGGAAAGAATTCCTTTTCCAAATGGGCACAAAAACATTATGTGGGCTATCCAAAGCACTGTGTCCTCGAGCCCAGTTGATCTCAGGTAAGGTCAGCCTATAGACATCACACCCTCATATGAAAGCCTATAGTTCCTGTGGCCAGCACTGTTCATGAGACACTGTCATGTGATATATTTACTGTTGCGTTAATTTTTGCTTTCATTAGCTGTCAGTAAAATTTTTATTATGCAATATATATTTACTGAGCATCCGTAGTGTGTGGGCTGGGGTACTAGATGTGGATGTGTTTATAACTGATCTCTCAATCTAAAATACATCTTGAATGTAGGTGTAGTTAGAGTTTTTTGGATCTATTTGGACCTCTTGTGCAATGCCCTGTTTAGCTGCTGAGATTTTTTGAAGAGATTTACTGACTGATTGATTGACTGGGGTCAAAATAGTCTAAGGAAAGCCAAATGGCAATAATAACAGACAGTGAAAAATAAGAACGTGAAATAATTACTAAAAGTGGAAATGTAAATGTGGTTTGTAGCAGGTGAAGAGCTAGAGTCAAATCATGAAAGCTTAGGATGTGTTACTTCCACCTCTTCATCTGCTGATCATATTTTTAGTTTTAGTATTTTTATCTTCCGATTTTTTCTGGGATGTTAACATTTAATTTTAAAATTAGTTTTGCATTAGAAATGTACTTAGAATGACTTTGACGTATTATTGAATGTGATTTTATTTTTTAAAACAAGTGGATAGAAAAATAAAGTATATTATCCTAAAGTTTAGTTTCAAGTCAGTTTTTGAGAAATATTTCGATTTTATATACAGAGATATTATGCTAGTTAAGATTCCCCAACACTGTGAACATTGAGGAACAAATTCTTGTACAGTATGTATTCACAGGTCGACTTTACCAAGACTTCTGCCTGGCAATAGCAATTTTGAGATATCATCCACTGTAAGACAGATTCTGATTTAAGACATTTTAAAGTGGCGATTGGGTAACTTAGACGTGATGAAATCTGGTGAAGGGTGAGAAGCAGGACGGGTTGTGTGCTGGGAGTCGGGGGTGGGAAGGTGAGCTCAGCTCTGCAGATGTTGCGTTTAGGCTTTTGTCTGGGAGACCAGCAGCGTAAGACCTCACTCTGTATCCGAACTAGGTTCAGGTTGAGTAAGAATAAAACTAAAAGGAGTGACTTACAGCCCAGAAGGGGATCAGCTGACGAGAAGGAAGCCCAAGTAGCAAGCAGAGGGAAGCGAGGCGTGTTCCCAAGGATTCAGATACATAAGGGCTTGTGCGAGTAAGGTACAGTTGGACCCAGCATCATACATAATCTCTTAGTATCTGTGAGGGATTGGCTCCAGGACCCCGCAGATACCAAAATCCATGGAGGCTCAAGTCCTTTATACAATATGGCACAGTATTTGCATGTAACATCCTCCCATGAACTTGAATACAATGTAAATGCCATGTAAACAGTTGTTACAAAGCATTGTTTTCTAAATCTATATTGTTTTTTGTTGTTATTTTTAAATTTTTTTCTCAAATTTTTTTTGATCTGTGGTTGTTTGAATCCAAGGATGTGGAACCCATGCATATGGAGGGCCGATTGTACATGTGGATTTGTTAAGACTGCTCAGACAACCAAAGTAAACTTCATTTCCTCTCCCAAAACTTCCACAGCAAGCCAATGCTTTTCTCTTTAAGGGACAGAACAGAATTCAAGGTTAAATTCAACATTCCCTATACCAGTAGGTATTAAGAAGGATAAAAATGGAAAAAATATTGTGCTTTTATAAAAATGGTAAGTGAGGATAAGCTGGTCTAACATTGCGGGTCCTTTTCTCTAAATAGATAAGTAAAAGATTAAAACATAAAAAAAGCAAACAAAACACCTTGTTGGTTCTATAACTGAGTATTTATTTTAATTCTGCTGCTTTTCACTTTGCCTCTGGTTTTATAGGGCACAATTTGTTCTCTGCCACAGCCCTCTCAAAGGCAGTGGTTATAGTCTTTGCCTATAGCCCTGGGGAAATGCATTAAAATAGATTTTATGTGAGTGCAGCTAGAAGTAAGGGCATTTACAAAAGATACTTATTGCTCATTTTATGAATATCACCTTTATATCAATATAAGAAAAAGAATACCTTTCACAGAGATATTATACAAGCATTGCCATTCAAAGTGAAGTTTCAGGAGAAGTGGATTTACTCCTCCCTCCACTTGGAATCAAATTATATGTGTGCTTCATCAACAGGGAGAAATGTAGAGCTGTAAACGAGAAAATATGCAGATTTCTTCACACAGGAGAATAAGGTGACTTCTCTGTGTAGAATGTGACCTGCAGCTATGAGGAGTAGGCGAGCT
The DNA here is from genome assembly GCA_963575035.1 of Avahi laniger. Classification (NCBI taxonomy): domain Eukaryota; kingdom Metazoa; phylum Chordata; class Mammalia; order Primates; family Indriidae; genus Avahi; species Avahi laniger. The sequence continues at coordinate 17,824 of CAUYSK010059058.1, read as the reverse complement.
GAAGAATGACGTGATGCTCCAGATGTAACAGAAAGAGACTGTGGGGTGGAGACAGTCTGGCCTATATACATCTCCCCGTCCTTTTCAGGTTAAATCTTAACTGCATGGTTTGTAAGCTTACAGGTTCTGAAGGTACCTTGTAATCTAGCTTCTAAATCTCATTCCACACCATTTTCTCCATGCTCTCTGCAGTCTAGCAATTCATTCTTTAAACAAAATTTTACATATATGCCATGTGATACTTCCTGTGGTTTTCCCATAGTGCCGCATTCTGTCTTGTCTTCTTTTCCTATATATCCTTAAGTCCCCTGCCTCCCAACTAGAATAACTACTACTCATCCTTTGGGGCTATTTTTTATATACGCCTCCTCCTAGAAACCTTCCTGACCCCTCAACCCAGGTTAGATTCATTGTTTTGTTGCTTAACATTATGCTGTGTTTACAACTATCATAGCCTTTAACAGACTGGTTATAGTTACCTAATTGATCTTGTGTGTTTCCCCAGTAAGACTGTAAATTATAAAGGGAATGAAACATATTTTGGCAGAGGCTGATAACTGCCCACTAAAATCTATTCTTCCCTTGATTCATAGTATTTGATTGTTAACTCCCCCCATAAATCCATTCTTCTCTTCTTACATAGTGATAGAATTGTAGCTAGCAGATAGCTATCCAGCCTGGAACATCCCTTGCAGCTCTGTGTCACTGTATCACTGCATTTTTGGCAATCAGTTTGGATTAAGTATGATGTTTTATTTTATAAACCTGATCATTAATACTTTGCATGTCTTTTCCTGTCCCCATGAACTAGAATCTGGACATGCCTGAGACTCTGCATTGACAAACATTTTTGTACAAGCAGAAAAACAAGATGGAAAGGACTTAGGTTCCTGTCTGATTTCATGGAATAGACCCGCCATCCACCCAGGAATCTTTCCTTTCTCTATTATGAGAAAAATAAGCTTCTGTCTTCTGTCTTCCTTAGGCTATTGAGTTAATTTGTTAGAGCAGCTTGACTAATAAAGAAATGAGTAGCTTGAATTGACAATGCTACAACAAACCTTAAAGTATCTCCTTACCTTAGCTGTGAGGCTGCAGGGGGCAGAGGCACACTGCAGCTTACAAAGCTGGTGATTCTTTTTAAGCTAGGGCAAAATATTTAGTAAAATTCTCTCCTGAAGTAATTTGGAAGGTAGACAATATGCCTAAACACTCTTTGCTCTAAAGGAAGTACTTTATGTCATATTGTTAGTGTGTATCTATTTCTTGCTGATTATGTTGAGTAATTACAGGAATGACGAACTCAAGCAATGATTAGCTGGTTTGTAGGAAGAGATCTAACAAGATAGAGAACATGTAAAAATTGGGAGTTTTACGGGGTTGGGAAGGCCAATGGTTTCATTTACAACCACCTACATATGACTATTACTATTCAAAACCTTTTCCCCAGGCTGCCTATTAGGCCAATGAAAAACTAAGTCATCCCTCCCAGGCCAGGTGTTCTTCACAATTTCTGCTTCTCAGAATTTGAAATGTTTCACTCATCTGCTGTTTCTTTCATATTTCAGTTTTCTGAATGGGTGTTTTTATTGAATTAATTTTTGTTTGTTGGGAGCCATGTCCAAACCTGATAAAATCATCCAGATAATATGTAATTTCAGCAGGATAAAGTAACCAGGTGGAATTTTGTTATTTCCCTTAAATTCCTTAAGTGAGATTGATAGTGGTTTTCTTTGTTTGTTGTTTCGTTTTGTTTGGGTTTTCTTTTCTTTTTATGTATGGAAGGAAGTTTGTATGCAAATTTGGTAATAAAAGGGGCAGCCTGTGGTGGAGACTGCTATTTGTTGTCAAAAAATATTCTTTCTCCCTCTCTTGCCTAGTGATAGAACTGGTGTCTAGCTACACAATATCCCAGCCTGTCGCTACACATAACAGCCCTCCCTGTAGCTCTGGTGGCCATGTGATTGCTGTTACCCTACCAATGGACCATGAGCTGCAATGATGGTGCCTGTTCTAGGCCTTTATTACATGCTCATCATTCATCTGTCAATACAGACATCTGTTGAGATATTCTTTGTTTTGTCTGCTCTTCTGCCAGCTGTCTATGCAATTGCGATTCTTGATGCCTCTTTGTGACAACCTTACACACATTTGACACTGGAAATCCCAGCAAAGCTATGTAAGGACCATCCCACATAGACACAGTGGGAAGTATTTCCTCTCTCTGGGCTCGTACCACTTCTTAGGACTCTACCCAGGAACAAGACTTAGATATCTTCTTTTCTCATATCCCTCCCAATCCCCTGCCAAGGCTCAGTCTGGGAAGCAGGAGAATACCAATCCCATTTTTAGGATACCCACCAACTCTCTTTAAGCGTTCAACCTCTTCTTAACCCAATACATTTTTTTCCAAGTCTTGGGAAGGTATAGCAGAAGGAAAAAAAACAATCTGACCCTTTTTGTCCCCACAAATATATGTTTCAGTCATGGGTCTTTTTAATTATCTCATGAACAGAAGCTTTTGACATTCACCCAAAGAAAAGTTTCTTTCTTTCTTTCTTTTCTTTCTTTTCCTCTGTTCCATAGCCACACATACCTTTCCTGACACATAAGTACAAAAAAACCTTCCTATCAAAATAAAGGTAAGGACCAAGAGAGGAAAGAAAATGCCAGGGAAAATACAATTATTGGTTAAGATTTTGCATTTCAATGGGGAAAATTACATGATACATACTTATTTGAGAATCTGAAATTGGTTCTAATAAAACCCATCATAATTTAACAAGAACTCATACCAGTAATTACACTTGGCTTGATTTCAAACAGGATAAAATGGATCATAAAAATCTCATGGAAGATCACAATCTTCTTGTCAACTGTAAGCTCTCTGGCTCTCCAGGATAGAGCATTGGGATTCCTATTTGTCTGAAGAATTGATTGGCCTCCTATGGGAAGTTGACTTCAGCAATAGTCATCAAAACCTAGCACTGTAGGATAAAGACTCATTTAAAAATCAGAGAGAAAGGTAGGGGGTAGGAAAAAGGGAGAGCTGGTAGGCAGAAAAGATTCAAGATGCACAGGCCAGGTCCTGGATGTTGGTTGTCACACTGAGAAGTGTCCTCCAATCCAGTCACAGGTCCTTAAGGAGAGCCGTGGGGTTCCAGTGATTCTCCTTGTCAGGAGATGGAAGACAAAAGTATCTTTGTGATATTCATGATCAGTACTTTTAGTTGCTTTCTCTCAGATTGGTGAAAGAGAAGAAAGATTACAAGTTGCCAACTGCGAGCCTATGAAGACATACATAGGCAGATCAGTACAATGTGATTCCTCTCTTTGGAAGATAAAGAGGAATGTCAAGGAGCCTTGTGAGAAAATGCGAGTGTTCCTCAGTATCTTATGGGAAAAGGTAATAGGTACTTTGACACGCTGAAAGAAAGGCACCGTGTATCATGGATGTTGTTTCACATTGCGGTGCAAATGGTCATGTTCCCATGGTATCAAAGGAAAGACGGATCAACTGGCAATGGGGAATTCAGTACTCTCTTTAAGCGTTCAACCTCTTCTTAACCCAATAAGAACATTTGAAAATGTTTTGATGACCTGAATGTGGCCTCTTGGCCTGAGAGATGCCCCAGGATGGACATTTAACGAAATAACCACTCTGTATAAGCTGCTTCCAGTCATCACTAATGTCCGTCTGAAAGCCAACTCCCATGGCGTCTTCTAATTCATTATCCTACCAGAATTTCTACACTCTTTAAAGTGGAGCAACTTCCGAAAACTCTCTCTGCCCTGGTCACTGAGAGATCCCGCCTGATGTTTCATCTTATACCTCTCTGATTTTTTTTTTTAACTATTTTTTTCCTAGCTCTCCTTTTCTACTAGCTCCTTAAAATATAGGTTTTCTCCCATATTCTCCCATATTCTGGTTTTTTTGTTTGTTGTTTTTATTGTTTTGTTTAACAAGAAGTAAGCTTGAATCTGAACACTCTGCTTTCTTCTCTTCTAGTTCTGTACTGTTTCTCTGGAAAATGTCACCTAGTCGGCTATCGTGGATATATTGAAGATTCTCACTCAAATCTGTGAAGTCCTTTTGCATTTCTCTAGGTAGAATAATTGCACCCTTCTTTGTGTTGTCATTGAAACTTTCCCATACCTCCATGAAGCCAGGGAAGCCTCTGTTCACTTATTCTTCTGCAACGAGCTCCTAGTATAGTGTATGGCACATAATGAGTGTTCAATGTACATGAATAAATACTTGTATGCATGAATAAATTTTTACCTACATATACATGTGTTATAAATCAGCTTTTACTGCAGGTATATCTGGTAGCAATTTAAAACAACCTACAAATCTCAGAACTGAATCATGCAACTTTTTGAACATACTTTTGAAGTTCCTTTGACCTCAGCCCATCTTCTCCCTCAAGTGGTTTTCTGTTCAATTTATTTAAAAAAAAAAAACAACAACAAAATCTATTTAAAACTGTGGCTAGGAAAATAGGTTCTAACACTAAGTATATGTTTCAGGACAATGAAGGAAATGGTTGAATATGAAAGCAGTTTTGTAGAGTCATTAAGGTCATGCAATGCCCTTTAACATATTAATCTTAAATATCCAATGTATTTATAGACCGGAGGTGACATCATCAGTTCTGTGTAATTTTTGGTCCTGGTGACAGCTATATTTTTTGCCTTATATACTGATATATCGCAGAAAAGTTACAACTAATATTGATCTTCAAAGTGGAGGAGAATGATTGATTGAGACATAGGATACAAAATTTCAAAATGAAAGCTGCCCTTTTGCTAACTTACATTGTGGTGGTAATTTGTTTACCTTCAATGAATAGATGAATAGACCATTTATGTTAATACTAACATTTCGAAATATCATAGGATTATTACCATGTCATTCTCAAGTGTCATTTGTTGACTTTTCCCTAAGAATCATAGATATTTTCAGCCTAAGGGGAAATCAAGAGATCATCTTATCCCGTTCTCTGCTTTTAGATGGTAAGGTATTAATATTCCCATCTTAGTAAGAAACCACTGCCAAAGCTGTGAGAAATTGAATGACTTGACCAAAGTTCACAGTTAGTTAGTGGTGGAATTTTAAGTTTTATGTCTTCCAAATTAGTGCTCTTGTTACTATTCTGTGTTGCTGATTACTGTCTGCTGCATTTATTACACTGCGTCAACCTCATAAAATGCTATTAAATTATGGCATATTAAGAGGCATACTGTGGCAAGACTCAAGAAGAAAGGAGGATACATGAAGACCTTACAGAACCAAAAAAAAAAAAAGAAAAGGAGCAGTAAGTTTTAGGCTCCACTTTTACACTGTAAAGATTTTGTACACACAATATTTTGAAATAAAAAAATAAATAAAAGACAAAAACAAAAAATAAAAAAATAAAAAGATTTTGCACACAAAACAAACAAATGAAACTTTAATTTCAAAGAAAATCATAATTATGACTCTCAATGGTTGCATTTGAAGAGTAAAATACTGATATGAGTAATATCAGTAGGTGGAAAGAGAACTGGAACTCTAATTCTTTCTCTGGAACTTTTTTCCCACCAAGAATGCTATGAATAACCACAAGAGTCTTATTGTTATTCTATTCAAGCTATGCTCATACATATGTAAAGGCGGTAAGGAGAAACACTCCCTTGTGTCAATGTTTTTGGTACTTGCAACCCACTTCTGAAATCTTAGAGTAAGAGATTTGCAAAAAACATCTGTAAATTGTTGTGATTGTGCAATAAACAGCAATGCATGCCCTTGTCAACTCTTTCGGAAACTGAGAGCAGCCTTCATCGGCCTTTGTCTAACACTGAGAGATATATTAATCTGGCATTACAGAACTCTCACCTTGGAATCCAGTTATACCTGTCCTCTTCAGGCACTGTCCCATGTTCTGAAGTCATTATCTTTTCTTCTATTCCCCTGTGACTTTGACAATTCCTCTTTTGTTAAAAAAAGCAAATTTAGACAAATGTGGCAGAGTTTATTTGAGCAAAAAATTGTTTATGAATTGGGTAGCCCTTAGAACAAGAAAAGGTTTGGAGATCTCTGCACAGCAGTAGCAATATCAGCAGCGAGATTTTATAGGCCAAGCACAAAAGCCATGTAGCGAGATCACCTGATTGACTACAGCTAGGTGTCTGCCTTATTTGGGCTTGATGTGATGAGTTGGCTGAGACCTGGCTGCTTGTGATTGGCTGAAACTCAACTGTTTGTTATTCCCTGAGTTAGGTTTCAGTTTGTTCACATGCTAAGTTAGGCTGTGATTTATTATGTAGAAACTCAAAGTACAGAGCCACTCTCAGGCTAATGGCCTGCTTATTTAACACTTTATAGTAGCTTTCTAGCGCACTCTGAGGTGGTTGTCCCAGCAACTATCCATCTTTGGTACCATGTAGTCACAACACCCCAATTCTACATGCAGTCCACAGTTGGTCCCAGCCAATCAGAATGGTTCGTTCTCCTGGTCAAAACGATTAGTCCAGGAAAGGGCATGTATTGGAACTTGGTCTCATAAGAGTGCATCTCATGACTTTGCTCATGGGAAGAACAGGAAAGACATGATGTCTCCTGTGATGAATGGCATGGGATGCAGCTATGAGGCCTGGAATGGTCCTGGCCATTCTTTTTCAATGAAGAAGCCATCCTAAGGATGCGGCTGGCATGACGAACAGGGGAAAGATGTGAGAATTGCACAGAAATAGTGAAATAACCAAACCACGCTCGTACTTAAATTGTAATCAGGAAACTTCTAGAATGGTATCAGTAACATTTTGGATACCCCCAAACCTCAATGTTTTGGCACATTGTTATTTTGTTCTGTCTTTAAAAAAATGTTGGGTTTTTGTGTTTTTTGTGTTTTTTTGGTGTGGATTAAACACAACTGAATTGCTACATAAGATATGGCCACAGAGAATTTCACTCTCAGCTGCATAACAAAGGCAAATGGAAAGATGTGGCATCCGTTACACATTCTGGGTAAACATTCTATAGCTTCTTAAGCAAATATAAATTAAAGGTGCCCTATCCTTCGACCCAGACCTTTGGCTGGCCTCCAGGATGTCTGGGGAATCATCTGTCCAGTTACATTTATACTAAATTTTCGAAGACAATCACGATGTTGTCTCATTTTCTTGTTAGCAAATGTGGTCCTTAGTGTGCACTCGGAAGAGGCCTAATTGAGGAATAAAGAATACTGGGCTCTGATCATAGTTTTGTATCTAATGAGCAACATTATCTCAGGTAGAACAGTTTGCCTCTCCTGGTTTCTTTTCTCACCTGTAAATTATAAGGTGGAACTAGATGTTCTCTCTGATACCTTCCAGATTCTATGAAGAGTTTTTCTTCATGGCAAAATATCATTCCTCTTCCCTATTCACTGATAAGGGGGTTGAATGCTCTGCCTTGACACATATCCTTCCAGACCTGGGGAAATAAATTTGGACTTACGAGGAAGCCATGTGGATTAAATAAATTGTGGAAGGGACTTAACTAAAGTACAAGTCTAACAGATACTCTCTGCGGGTACAGCTGAGCGTCCATCCATCCAACCATCCATTCATCCAACATGTCTTGAGCCCTCACAGTGAGGGTGACTTCTGTATTTGCTGAGAGAATATGGTGGAATGCTAGGGATGGTGGGAATAACACATGAAAGTTCACTTCTCTGTGCTCTAGAGCAGAGCTCACCATGTAGAGAGAGGCCAGACAAAAGTAAGCAATTAATTTACTAACTTCCTTTATGAGTTCGGGACCAAGGACCAGAAAATGAAGGAGAGTAATGAGACTAAAGAAAAGACCCAAAAGAAGGGTACAGCCTGAATACTAGGGAAAGACTCTTTTTAGTTGCTAATCACAGTTAAAAAACTACCTAAAATAAATGCAGCCATAGTTGACAAAGCCTAATTAAGGAATATAGGTGATTAAATATACCTTTTATATATCCCTGTATTAGGTAAACGTTAGCTCCTGAAACTCCTAAAACTCCTGAAACTATGACTGCTTTGCTCATAGCTGCATCCTCTGCAATTAGCACAGACTCTAACATGCAGTGGACACTCAGTAAATACATGCTGGATGGCTATTGGGTGAATTAACTCAAATTATTGTTGACTGGAGCAGTGTGATGTACTCTTTAACAATTATTAGGCAAAATATCCAATATGGGAATGTACATGAAAAGCATTAAGCTGATTCATAAAGAACAACAAAAACATTACAACTGTACTTTTTATAAAATTAGGAAGGTAATGACAAGCATATTTTTTTAAATAATTTTAATACTAAAAGTTCATGCTTAGAGAAGAACTTTGTGTAGGTATAGAGATCTAAGACCATCTAACATGGAATTTGCTAATTACTGATTATGATTATATGTACTAAAAAGCCACTGTTACTCTTCAAGAGTCTAGAGCAGTTGGATGATCCCTCAGTGGAGGGCAATCAGAGCCAGGGTGGCCAATTGTAAAAATATAAGTCACCTGAAAAACAAAGATGCAGCATTTCACCTGATGTTAGTCCTTGGAAATTGTAGCTATAGCCATAGTCCAAAGTCATCCCAGCAATAAGCCTTCTACCGTCACCCAGAGAACAACAGAAATAATGTCATCAAGACTGTAGCAACTGCCATACCTCTTTTATTTTTTTCAAACAATGGAGACTAATATATATGGAAAGTCTTTACATTTTATTTATATACAATAAGACACATTTTGGATGCAAACCATTGCTTTTATGCAATTTTTACCGATGGACCCTATTCTTTTAGCAAAAGAAATTGCAGGCTTGAATTTTCTCAAGTGAAAATAATTTTAGCTTTTATAGGAGCAATAGAGTCCTTTGAAGCAATAGGGACATTTTAATGATTAAAGACATATATTTTTCAGTGTTTACGTGGCTGATGGAATAGGGGGCTTGGCCAAATCTGTGTGGGATAGAGTCAAGTGATCAGAAGCTTTCAGGACATTTTGAGGCTTCAAGGGAAAAGCTTTCAAATTTCTTAAAATTGCTATACACTCAAGCACTTCAAGGCCCACTTCCCTTTCAGATTCAACCATTACAAAAATGGCAAGCATTGCAATCATTCCAAATGGGCACGGTGTGCAGAAGGTAAGAGGAGAATTGTGGGCATCAGAGTACTTTATATTGGTGTGTGCTCCCTCAGTCACTCAGCTAATTTACTGGCAATGACTCTAAAACTCTAGCATTACATGGTGTGAGCCAGGAATTGCATGAGATCTCTTCACAGGAAAAAAAATTCTGAAGGAAATGGTATTTGAGAAAGAAAGATTGAAGCTGAATGAGGTTAAAGTACTAACATATCCCCTCTCCTCCTACTGGTCTAAACAATTCACTAGCACCTCTCTTAATGCAGTTTGCCAAGCGTAGAAGTTGTTAGTTCATTGCACCTGCTCCTACCTACATTGATGCTTGGTAGAGTTGTTAATGTGTATATTTTCTTTCCTTTAGAGAATGAAATAGTCATACAAATGAGGATTACCTAATACCTAAGTAGGTCACCTTAACATGTCTGTGGCAGACACTACTAATTGTCCACCTAGAGCTTTGCCTCTGCCTCAACGGAGCTCAGATCCCCTCAGCCCTCAGGATGGATGGACAGAGCCCAAGTGGCTAGAGTACCTGCGCCAGTGGACACTGCCTGACATACGATCTTTATAAACCTTTAGTTCCCTCCAGGGTGTCACAAAAAAATATCATTTTTATGTTCACATGACATTAAACATGTTAGGAAGTACTGATCATCCAGATCTCTATTCTCCTCTTCTTTCTTATTTGAGAGAATCTGATTTTGTTTGAAGCAGAATGTGCACTATGTGCTCAATAAAAAATACTTAATATCCTGGTTCCCTTGCGGTTAGGGATTTCCAGGTGACAATGGTTGCCGCCAATTCAATGCGAGCAGAAGTCTGCTAGATGGGTCTTCTGGGAAATCTAGACTTCCCTAGAGTATTGGTTCTCAAAGTGTAGTCCCTCAACCAGCAGCATCAACATACCCTGCACTAATGACTGCTCTGCACCAAGGCATTTCAGGGCCCACTTCCCTTTCAGATTCGACCATTACAGAAATGGGGAGCACTGCAATCATTCCAAATGGGCACGGTGTGCAGAAGGTAAGAGGAAAATTAGGGCTATTAAAGCACTTTATACTGGTATGTACTTGTTATAAATGCACATTTTTCACCTAGGCTTAGTAAATCAGAAACTGCATGTATTCATTATTAAATTGGAAATAACTGATGAGCACATATATGCACAGAGGGAAGTAAAATCCAGTGGAAATCAAGCAGTGGTTGGGGGAATAAGCGGAGGGGCAAAACCTACCTAATGGGTACAATGAACACTATTTGGGTAACGGGCACTCCTATAGCCATGACTCAAGTTTTACAAAACTGATCCATGTAACCAAAAACATTTGTATCCCCTTGATGTTTTTAAATCAAAAAAAGAAAGAAAATGGAGGAGAGGCCCAGAGATCATTTTATTGGCAAGTGTCCAGATGATTTTGATGCATGATAAATTTCCAGAATTAGTGTCTTAAACCTAGAGTAACAGTTCTAAAACTGGCTGAGAATTGGAGTCACAGGGGTGACTGATGCTTGGGTACAACTCCAGAGATTCTCACTGAATCGATCTGGGAGGTGGCTTGTGCCAATCCCAATCTCCTCATCATGATACTGCTCTATCGCAGATGTTTCCCTCTTGCCCTTGGGGGATTCTATAGAGTGTAAAGGCCAGAAGAACCTGGACCCTTAGTAGCACATTCCATTCTGTTTAGAATTATTCAGTGACAGAAAAGACTAAAACTGTCTGCATTTCTGCTTCTGTTCCCTTACTTGTTGAACACTTGAAAACTCCACTTTAAAAGTCAGTAAACTAATAGGGAGAGCAATGCCCAGAATCTTGTGTTTCCTCCTCATCCATTCTCCGTCTCCGCAGTTGTCCTAGAAAAGGGTAAGTGGGTTAGATCCCAAAGGTCCTAAAGAACTTTTAAATATGGTAGCAGTGGTAATAGTCCTATGGAGTGATCAAAGAAATGTTGTTTTATGCTCACTGTAGGATCCTCACATAGGGAGACTGTGTTTTACACGTGTTAATGTGGCACATTCCTAGCATCCTCAGGGGGTTCATTGGACACCTCCAGCTAAGGCTAGCAATGGCTTTGCCCCAGCGTGAGGCATGCTAAGTAAGCAAACTTGGTAGTTTAGACTGTGGTTTGTGGCTCTCCAAGTTTACTTGTTCATTGGCCTCTAGGCTTTGCTAAATTGTTGGCGAAGTCAGCCAAAATGGGCACAAATAGTCAAAGTTGGATTCTTAGCAGTGTTTAAAAACTGGGTTGTGGTGAATGAGCCAGACTGCGTGGAGTTGACACATTTGGTAAAACACATATTAGCAGTTGATGGTGGTTTTGTTTCATAGCAGGGGTGAGCGGGCGCAAGGAAGAATAAGGCTGGGGGAACAGTAAGCCTATGGACTTGATGTGGAGGTAACAAGTCGCTGAATTGAAAGACAATTTAGTCGGAGTCACTTTGATAAAACAGACCTCGTGGAAATCACATCCATTACCCACCTCAGTTGCAGAGGATTATAGCAAGTTAATGCTTAGTTAGGACAGCTTTTCTCGAACTTACAGGGCACACACTCCAGTTTTAAAGGAAAAGCAAAAGTTTTCAGTATTCATAGTGGTGACATAGGTAGTTTTTAAAAAAATGTTACTTATAAACAAAGAAAAGCAGCCACCAGATATTAAAATTACCACTGATATGGTAAATAATGCTTGCTGAAGAAAAAAAATCTCCTTTTCAGCCATCCAATTTTAATGTTTTATCAATGTACGTGCAGATCTGGGTCCTCGGAGACACAGACGCCAGGATGAACATGCAAGAATTTTATTAAAAGGAAATGCCTGTGAGAAAAAATGAGGAGAGACCCAGGGAGTTCCAAAGAAGTCTGACCTCTTGTTAAAGAAGGAGGGATAGAAGACTAAGTGTCTTAGACTGCTGGGCCGTCTAAGGCCAGACTCTGGGGAGTCATCCAGCCAAAGTTGGCCATCAGAGCAGTCCTAATGTCTCAGGTAACACTAATACCCTGTTGGTATCTTCACTGAATACTATTGCACTTGCTAGTTGTAGATTATCACAAGTAGGCATTCAAGTTGAGATAATAATAACCTCTAACAAATAGTATTTTTTGAGATGGAGACACCTGTACAACCATGAGATGATCAATGATTCCATTTTCCCACCATTTTTATGTATTATGAAATATTATTGGTAACACTTTTCAAAGGTCATTTGAACTTGTCACAATTTCATTTTCACTTTATGTCTTTCTTTGTTCCTTTCTCTGTTGCCAGAAATGATTAAAAAGCAATATGTTTATGCCATTTTTGTGATTGCAAGTTTAATTTTTAAAAAGTCACTTGTTAAACTACAGTGTTGGTCCTATAAAAATATTTTTTAGTTTTAGAATGACTAGTGCAAAACAAAGCACTGTTTTTTACAACTGGAACTTGGAAAGTCATTCAACATGAGTAAATAGATGGCTTTGTACCATTGCCAATCTCATGATTGAAGACAGCAGCCTCGTGACAGCCAGTTACATGAAAAGTTAAATATCGTCTTGTTACTAGATCATATGTTACAAGTATGAGTATACGGATGCAACGGCAGCACTGCATTCACATGCTGCCTGGATTATCTATATTAAGGATTCTCAATCCCATCCCTGGAGTAGAATCGGGGCACTTCTAAAATGTGTATCATTGCCTGGATGTCACCCACTGGAAATTCTGATCAAATTGATCTCCAGCAAAGCAGAGTATTCATACATTTTAAATTTGCAGGATTTTAATGAAAATACTTATAGTGTTTTTAGATTATCTTCGAAAGTAAAGGAAATAGTTACCATAGAGATGTCTTGAATGTTAAAAAATATGATCATGGGTAGTAGAATCACTTTGCAAGACAGTTTGCAGTTACTTACATGACTAAACATATTCTTATCACGTGATCCAGCAGTTGTCCTACTTGGTATTTATCCAATTGAATAAAAAACTCACGTCCACACAAAAACCTGAATACAGATCTTTATAGCAGCTCTATTCATTGTTGCCAAAACTTGGAAGCAACCGAGATGTCCTTCAGCAGGAGCCTGGATAAACTGTGGTATATCCAGACAATGAAATATTATTTGGCATTAAAAAGAAATGAGCAAATCTTAAATGGATGTTACTAAGTGAAAGAAGCCAAGCTGAAAGTCTACAAACCGTATGGCTTCAATTGTATTATGTTTTGGAAAAGACAAAATTATGGAGACAGTAAAAGAGATCGGTGGTTGTCAGGGGTTGGGGGAAGAGAAAGATGGATGGATAGAGCTCAGAGGATGTTTAAGGAGGTAAAACTAGTCTGTATTACTATAATGGTGGATATATGTCATTATACTTTTGTCAAAACTCATAGAATGTACAGTACCAAGGGTGAACCCTAATGTAAACCATAAACTTTGGGTGATAATGGTGTGTCAGTGTACGTTCATTGATTGTAGAAATGTTCCACTCTAGTGAGGTGTGTTGATTAGGGGGAAAGATCATGTGATTGGAGGGACAGGGATATAAGAACATTCTCTATACTTTTCTGCTCAATTTTGCTATGAACCTAAAGTTGTCCTAAAACATAAAGTTTACCAATTAAAAAATATCATCATGAGTCTAACACTGGATTAAGGAAAATGAAAGCTAGTTTAATTTTGGAGTTAGAATTGGTTGTACACACGCTTATTTTTATTTTTCTCTTTCCTTGCATTTATCATCTCACCAATTTTATTTTCAAAATATAGCTTATTTTTATAACATAGATTTTTAAGGCAGTTCACTGCAAATAAAACTTCATAATGATGCAGTAGGAGTATTTATTTGAATTTATTTGACTTCAGAAGCAGAACACTTCCCAGGCAAAAGAATGCTCAGGGCTTCACTGATGTTGGGAATTGGTCAGCCTAGGAAGATTAGTAAACAAACTCAAGTAATACTATATCCATGGAATTTGTACAACAGAAAAGTTGGGGTAGCAAAGGACTATATGAACATTTCAGATAAAAAAACTGGAGAATTTATAACCGTGAAAAATGGACGATTTCCTTTAAAGCTGGCTGCTAAAATACATTTGTTTCATTCATAGCTACCAAGCAAATAAACAACTTCTCCAAATTTATTAGACCACTAAAAATAAAACTTTCATAATATTAAGGGAGTGTGTTGTTTTCTTTTTATTTACATAGCTATGCAATAAAATATTAAGTCTCAGAGAATATCTCCATGCAATTTAAGAGTCTTAGGCTTGGCACTCTCTTAGACCTGAATACTAATACTGGCTTTACTGCTTACTCACTCTGTAGTCCAGGAAGGAAATTAACCACTTGTAGTCTCAGTTTTTCAAACTGCATCATGGGTATAAATATGACTCATGGTTTTTTTTTTTTCTATGACACTTAGGTAAGATAATGTATGTAAATCACCTGGCAATTGATGCATGGTTGTGGCCACATTAATTGTGAATTGCTATTATTACTAACAAAAAATATATGGCACAATTCTAAAGATTCTTGTTACTTTTCCAATCAATGGATAGTTCACAAGGTTTTCATTTATTTATGCATGTATTTTTTTTGTTCAATGAACATTTGAGGATTCTATAAATCAAGATCCAGAAACACATATTCCCAAGACCCAAAATTGTGTATAAAATACCCAAGATTTCAAGACCTGCCCCAAATTCTATGTATCAGCCCCTTAGTTTTTGAGCTATTTCAAAGTTTGTTTCGAAGATGGTGTCATAGAAACTGTAGATTTAGAAATGATCCTGGGTGATTCTCCATTAGAGAACTCAAGGGACATATAAGAATAACATCTTCAACAGAATTATACAGATGTTGGCGCTGGTTTCTCTGATATCCTGGACTCTACCTATCCAGACCTCGGATTCCTGTGGATCTGCCTTCCCTTCCCCAACCTAATTTTGACTTTTACTTTGTCCATACCCAGTGTACCTGACTAATATCCTTTGAAGAAAATAAGCACCAGATCATGAAGCTCACTGCCAAGATTTCCTCTCCCTTTCAAGACTCTTGGCACAAAAGTTAGTGTCAGTGTCATCATTTTGTTCCTTGCCATATAACCACAACCCTGGGATCTAACAAGCCTAAATAGAGATTCTTCGACCTCACCCATGCACTCAGCTGACGTGATGTCCTAGCAGCCAGAGCTGTCAAGAAATAGATCTTAGGAGACCTATTATCTTCTGCCACCAGCAACACATTTGTGAGTCCATGACAGGTGACTATGAATCCCTGCAAGCCTCAGTGCTTATGAAAAGGGGAGTTCCCATACCATGCCCTTTCTATTGGTGGTTATGCCAGGCCTTTTGTTTTTTAACTATTCCCTTTTCTTTTTTGGCTCCAATGCCAAAAGAAGAAAAAAAGATAGAAAATGTTATTATTTCTCTTTAATCTCCTCCAGTTTACAGTAGCTACCCAGTATTTGATGACATTGATGATTCTGAGGAGTATCAAGGAATTATTCTTTCAAATGTCCCTCAATTTGTGTTAGACCGATGCTTTCTTGTGATTAGATTGAAGTCAGGCACTTTTTGTCAAGAATACCAGAAAAAGATACTGTGCCCTTCTCAGTACTCATATCAAGGGTTCACTGTGTTGAAACATCTTGCTGATGATGTTTATAACTAAATACAATATAGGATACTGGAATAGGAAAAGGGAATTAGTGGAAAAATTGGTAAAATTTGAATAAAGTTTGCAATTTAGTTAACAATGTATCAACATTAATTTTTTTTCTTGATAATGATACTATGGTTATATAAGATGTTAACATTAAGTGAAGCATGTTGAGGGATATAAAGGATCTCGTACCATTTTTGTAAGTCTAAAATTCCATTTTGAAAAATTTTTTTAAAATGCAAAATATAAACAAGATGTACAGGGAAGATGATTGAAAGGCCTGGCAGTTTATCAGCAAATAATACACTTCTGTCTAACCAAGTGTTGGTTGAAATTATTCTATATACCTGCTTAGCATATTCTGCACTGAAATAGGTGAAAATTGGCCATATGGAATATAGAAATACAACATTTGATATCTCTAGTTCAAAAATAGTTTGAAGGATAACTAAACATATTCCTTTCTCATCTCTTTTAAAACTAAAAATGAATTACAGCAGGCACTTCTTTGTTCAGGTTTGCATATATACTGTGAGACTACTTACTCAGAGTTCAATGCTATGACAGGCTCAAAGTCTATGTGGTTGTCCTACATATTAACTAAAAAGTAACTCTGACATTTCATCTCTCTTCTCCAAATCCTCTTAGAGTTTTCCTTTTGTAATAAAACTCTGGGCCAATTCAATTACATTTCAAATCAGAAGAGGTTCAGGGAAATAGTGTAAGAGTAAATCACTATTTTTTTTAAGGCAGCTGTAGTTATATTAAGTTGAAAGATTCCAAAGGCTTGCCTGAGAATGTTTTTAGAAATTTGCATTTAAAAATAAGTTAGGAAAAAATGAATATTATTTGTTTCAAAAATAAGTTTCTATTGATATTAAAACAAATGTTAAAAATAGACAAAGAATCTTGTTTTATCATTTGTGAGTTGCTTGTGGCATTCTTTTCATTTTGGTGCTATTACTAAGTTTGTGTTGCTGTTTTTTGTATGAATTGTTTGAATCAAAGAAGCTGCTTTTGCTGGGACAATAAGCCAATTTTCCTAGAAGTTTTTGAGGACATGATTTAAATGGAAAATCATTCCAAGAAGTTGTAGGAGGACTATCTAGGCTATATTAAATAGGTCCACAGTGCTCACTATGCCCGTGTAACCTCAATAAAAGTCAATTATGAATACAAAGCATTGGCATTTATATATCCAAAATACAGTCTTATCCATGTGGGTGAGAATCATTGGAAAGCCTTAACAAGAAGCCTAGATTTGTTGTTTTTCTTTTTTCCACATAGGCACACTTGATTTTTTTCATTTTTCTTTTTTATTTTATTTACTTATTTATTTAATGCAGAGTATTATAGGGGTACAAACATTTTGGTTACATGAAATGCATTTGCCTTGCTCAAGCCAGGGCCACAAAAGTGTCCTTCCCCCATACAATGTGCCCCATCTCCATTAGCTGTGATTTTAGCAACCTACCCACTCTACCCTTCATTGCCCCATCCTCCCTACCTGATCGGCATCTAGTGAGTATTACTATCATGTGAGCACCTTAGTGTTGATCAATTAGTCCCAGCTTGATGGTGAGTATATGTGGTGCATGTTTTCCATCCTTGTGATACCTAACTTAAAAGGATGGCCTCAATCTCTATCCAGGATAATGTAAGAGGTACTAGATCACCATTGTCTTTTGTAGTTGAATAGTATTCCATGGTATACATACACACATTTTATTAATTCACTCATGTATTGATGGATATTTGGGTTGTTTCCACATCTTTGCAAGTGTAAATTGTGCTGCTATAAATACTTGAGTGCATATGTCTTTATTACAGAATTTCTTTTTTTCCTTTCGATAGATGACTAGCAGTGGGATTGCTGGATCAAATGGTATACTATTTTTTAGTTCTCTGAGGTGTCTCCAAGGTACTTGCCACAGGAATTGTACTAATTTAGAGTCCCACAGCAGTGTAACAGTGTTCCAGTCTCTCCACATCCACACCGGTATTTGTTATTTTGAGACTTTTTTTTAAGGTGAAAATTAACTG
>CAUYSK010059057.1:0-28230 GCA_963575035.1 Avahi laniger | reverse complement strand
GCACAATCATAGCTCACTGGGCTCAGTGAGCCTCAAACTCCCAGGCTCCAGTGATCCCCCTGCCTCAGCCACTCAAGTAGCTGGGACCACAAGTGTGTGTCACCACACTCAGCTAATTTTTTCCCCCCATTTTTTTTTTTTTAGAAGCAGGGTCTCACTATGCTGCCCAGGCTGGTCTCAAACTCTTGTCCTCAAGTGATCCTCCTGCCTCCATCTCCCAAAGTGCTGAGATTACAGGCGTCAGCCACCACACCTGGCCAAAAGTTAAATTGTGATGGTAAAATATATCATAAATAAAGGCAAAAGGCAAACCTCAAGCCAAGAGAAGTAAGTTTGACAGATATGACAAAGAGCTAATCTTTCTCTACTACATCTAAAAAAAATATTTTTAAAGTATCTTATGAATCAATTGGAAAAATGAACAATACAGTAGAAAAATAGGTAGAAAATAAACACACTATTTGCATGAAAAATATTCCAATAAACACAGGTAAAAATGTTAGACTTCATTAACAAAAGAAATACACATTAAAGCAATGGGATCCCATTTTTACACATCAAACTAATGATCTTCTTCTCTCACAAAACTCTGGCATGAAATTTACAAACCCTCAATGTAGACGTACAAATCTCAAGGAAAAACAAATTTTTTACTACTATTATAAAGAAAATTTACTTTATTTAAAGCCTTCACTAGGATTTAGTATGCAAAACAACTTGACAAAACATTAATTATATCCTTAATGCTTACCATTTAAGAGGAAAATATCAATTAAAATCTTATACAATTTCATGTATCCCTAAAAAAAAAAAACAGTTCATGAAATGTAAGAGGAACAAAAACTTCCAACAAAAATAAAATTCTAACTGTCAACATTGGTTGTCTTCAAGGAGGCTGACTGACACAGAGGTTCAAAGGGGGGCTCTTCAATGTATATCTTTGACCTTTTTAATTGTGTAGTGTGCATAGTTATTATATATTCACAAAATAAATAAAATTGAAATTAAAAAGTAAAGTATCAATCTACTACAAAGAAATCTAGACAGACAAGCATGACCTTAAAACCCAAGGGACCAAATCATACAGCATCGTGCTTGAAGTACCTTCCATCGACAGAATGTGCTAAGGAAGCTTCCTGCAGCGTTTCATGGTAAACTATTTATTCTGGAGCAATCAGTCACTTGGTAGTAAAAGGCACCACTCACATCTGCTGTGCCAACCCCCTCCCCAAGATATTTAGCTTATTAGATTACAAGTCTTCCGTTAATACTACCATTCTAGGGGTAAACCTGGCAGCCTGTAGCAATAGGTATTTCTATCAGCTCAAGCATATTAATGAAAACTACAGATATCATCATGTAACAGTTTGTCATGATCAATGTCTATCAATCTGTTAGTGTCCAGTAATGACTTGGATAAATAGCTTGTTAAAACACATTTTAAGCTGTTATCTCTAATAGTCCTCTTTAGGAGGGTGGTTGGCACTATCATTATTTTTATTTTTATTTTTTTTTACTAAAAGAGGCACTAATTAGAAAGGTAAAATCTCATTTATCATGTCACATATTAAGGATGGCAAAATGCTGACTAACATCAGCTCTCCGTTAATAAAAATAATATTAAGTCGAAAACTGGGTAATGAACACAATCTGGGTTACACTATGGCATACTCTATTTTAAGGTAATTACTTTAGAGTCATTTATAGAAGCACGAATTTAGATATTGAAATGGTAGGGTCTGTATTAATCTTAATTTGTTAAGCAAAAGAGGTAGAATTTAATCTTAAACCTGTATTAACATATTAATTAGGGATGTGCAAAATATTCAAGTTATTCTATTCGTTATAGAGTACTAATTTAATAATTTAAGTAAGGCCAGGTCACAAATATTAGCTTAAATGCAATACTGAACTACAAGACGTATCTTTTATAAAATAAATCCAAATGAGACGAAAACTTTTTTAATGACTTCAATATATTGGAACCCATCAACAAATATATCCTGAGTGATAGTTTATTCATCTACCTCAAGAATTCAGATTAAAATGAATATTATTAAGTTCGCTCACTAAGCAATCTAGTTATGATAAATTTAAAATAACTCATTTTGGAAAAACACGCTATAAATTATGAATTCAAATAATAAAAATTTGACTTCCATCTTAGAATCATGTTTAAAAGAATAATTATACATACTTTACACACCAAGACTGTTGAATGCATATCCTTCTTTAAAGATTATCATTTTAAAAACCATATACAAGAACTTCATTTTTAATAAGAATAGCAAAACAAATTTCATCGAAATCTTGTGTCACACTGTCAGTCATAAAAAACTCTGAGCTATCACCCACGTTCCCACCTCACCTCATCAGTGAATGGAAATAACTGAGAAGCTTCTACTCGTGACTCTTCTAATTTAGCCATCCTGGGAACAGCTTGTAAAGCAAACGAGTGTAGGTCAAAACATGGGCGAGGCCGAGCTAATCAGAAACTGACAGCCACAGCACAAACAAGTTAAACTGTAAGGCTCCAAAGGACCCTCTGCCACGCTAACAGGAGCTCTGCTGCCCTGGTGAGAAGGCACTCACCTTGAATCAGCGTGAATCATTCTTCCACAAAAGATCCCACTTGAAGGTTAATGAGAAAACGTGTAAAAGTTGTTCCCAATATTAGTTAATACATAACTTTTAAAGATAGACATGTTTTAAAAACCAGCAAAGATATTTTAAGAGCCATTGTTTCTATTTTATTCAAGTTTTCCACTAAATGATTTATCGAGCAAAAGCAAGTGCATTTCCCTTACATGGTAAAAGTAATAATATATTAACCAACACTTGCTGTGCTCTTACTTCGTGTCAGAAAATGTTCCAAGTGCTTTCACATAAAATCTCACTTAACCTATACAAGATCTCTATAAGGTAGGCTTTATTAGTCCCATTTTGCAGATTAGTAAACCGACGGTTAAAGGGCTTAAACACAGTAACACTAAATAAAATTTTTGGCAATATTACCAAAACATTGTAACATAGCAAAAGATGAAGCCCAGCCCAAGTTCTGAAACCAGTTATCTCTGATATAGCAAAATGAGCTTTTTCAAAGCACATTCATCTTACACATGTTAGGCAAACATGCTTGTGTTTGAGTGTCTAACATATTCACATATTGCATTGATCCACCAAACAGTATCCTCCCTATTCTTCTTCCCTCTTTAAAATTTTTTAACATGAAATACTAGCATTCTTTTTGTTTAAAAACTTAATTTAAGTTTTTGGCGGTCATTTAAAAAGTAAAGTCTCTGAAAACATCCACAACACAACTAACGCATTATTAATATTAACTTGACCTTCATTCAATAACTTAGCAAGCCAATCCTTTAAAAACAAGTAAATAGTTGTCAGTGCAACAAAATTAATTCTTAACTTTTAAAACACAAGGGTATTTTTTTTATTTGAGTACATTGTTTTTCTTTAAGAGATTTCTTCAATCATACTCACTAAGAAAAGAGGACCGCTTCAAGAAAGTGTCAATTATGCTTCAAACAGTATGCTTAAATGTGAAAGACTACATAGCAGGAATTAAAATCTTGCTTGAGGAAGAAAATTAACTTTATAGAAGCTTTGTGTTGCCTGGTAAATAGTGTGGCCTTATAAGTTTTAAGTTAATACCCTTCAGTTTCTTAATACAGAAAGCAAAAGGCTGCCTGGTGGATCGAAGACATAATCATTTTAATAGATATATAGAAAAAATAATTTCAAATAGTATAATCTTATATCCTTCTTACTTTAGAGTTAGATCCTTGTCCAGACGGCAAATGGGTCGTTAGCTTTCTATCAAGAATTTCTCAAGCCTGACGTTTAGAATTCAGCTTCGAAAACAACATATATATATATATATATATGATCTTACATTTATATCAATGTATTATAGCTAAGGCATATATTTTAACAGCAGCAAAACCCTAAGAAAGAACATGATAGAAGCATAGAAGCAAAGAAGGTGCTGTTTTTAAGTTTATAATTGTTTAGAAATCCTCAATAATTATACTTTAAATATACACACGTTATTAAATTTTTTCTCCAAAAGAGAATCTTTAAAATATGTACACCAAAGTCTAAACTGTTTAATTTTATAATGTTAAAAGTTAAACTTTTTTAAATATGAAATCTTCTTTAAGGGAACGATACTAAGGAATGATGCCATAAAAAGCCCTTACGGAGGAATAACATCAGATAAGAATATAAAAATTACAAGTAGTAATTTTAAGCCTTTCAGTTTGACAGAAAAAACTCATAGCTCTTTTAATCACAGAAATGAAAACCGAGGCAAAAAGAGAGGAAAACTCGTCCAGCTATTTCATTCCTATCAAATATGTAAACCAAGGATTACTGTCACAATCCTAAAAATAAAGATAGCCTACCTTAGAGGTGATCCACTTGATAAGAACCAAGGCCAGACACCAGATCAATGCAATTCCCATTGGATCAACCAAAAGCCCGCTGCATAATCTCTCTGCTCTATCAGCAGGCGAGGAAGATTTCTTAGGAGTCTGATAAATAACCAGCTGTCCCGAGGCAAAAGCGAGGGGACAGTAACTGCCTTCCAACAACAATCACCTGACTCCTCTGAGAATGCACTACCCAGCCAGCCTCCTTACCCGGCGCATGCTTAATGCCACAAGCCCAGGGCTGGGGTAGAACTGCCTGAGCAATGATAGAAGAGGAAAAAAAAACCCAGTGAGGGCTCACCTAACAGTCTCACAAAATAGAGACGAAAGAAGACTCGGGCTAGCCTCAAACCCTTCTACGATCTCAATGCTAAGAGAGATTGCCTTTGAAACAACTTTCAAAAAATGTTGAGCAGTACTAAAAATTTACTCATTCTTTTCACAATGACCAGTTTCACAGGCATAATATCCCAGCACTTAAAAATATTAATGCATTTTACTCTATCTTTTCAATTTTTAACACTGAATTTTTTCAACTTTTTATTTCCTTTGGAGCTAGGATTACTTTATGAATGTTAGAGGTTGTCATTATCATATTGTTTGTGCTACTTACCGTTATAATTCACTCATTTTGGCTTTATTGACGAAGGCCAGTCTAATCATGCATTTTCAAATAATTAAAAGTGCATTATTTTCAAGCGCTAATTGCAGTCTGGCTTATATGATATTTTTGGGACACACTTTGTTCTCAGGGCTGTGAGTGAGCTCTTCTATAACAAAGTGAGCCTCTGCTCATCCTCTTCATGGCCTCTCAGAGAAGCTAGCCGGCTGCAGGTAATATCGCTGAGAAAAAGCCTTCCGTGAAACTTCCGTTCACGTATTCGGCAAATATTTATTAAGCTGCTATTACGTACCAGGCCCTCTGCTCGACAGCAGGAATATAATCATTGAGTAAAAGCAGGCAAGGCTCTGGTCCTGTGGCACTCGCAGTTTAGAGTCTGCATTAATCCAATTATGCAAATAAACACAAAATTGCAATAGTTACAAGTGCAACGAATCAGAGATGGGAACTGCCAGCAGAACTTGAGCCTGGTCTAGTTAAAAGGTGAGGGACTTCTTCCAGAGTCCCTGAAATGTCCCTGAGCTGAAACATGATGGGGAAAGAACATGAAGAAGATAGATTTGTGCAGAGAGAAGGGCAGGTGCCCGGGCTGAGGAGTAAGACAAAACCAAGTAAGGCAAGTACAAGAGAGAAAGACCAGGTTGGCTCAGAGTGCGGGAAGGTAGAGCCACATGAGGCTGCAGCACTGGGGAACAGAGATCAGACCCTGCAGGGGCCACCCCAGAGGCCACCCGAAGATGTCCTCTCTTAATCCCACCCTGCAAAAGAACTTCAGCAAAAAGACCACTTCCGTCAAGTATAGGTAAGTGGGGTAGGGGCTGGATGGGCAGTTAGGTCACCATGGCAGAGGTCTAGGAGGGAGGTGGGGACAGCCTGGGCTGCCTGGAGAGACACACTCACTCAGTGGGTAACCCAGCTGTCAAAGTCATCTGCATATCGATGTACGCAAATGATGGTTCTAAAATATTTGAAAAGAGCCCACATCATTCAATTACTAGGGCTATTTTCATTATCCAATCCTCACTACAAAGACTTTATTTAAAAGTTAACTGTAGAACTGTCAAAGTTAAGCATAAATTAAATGTATAGGTCTATATCAAAATTTTCCTAAAAATTGGATTCATTCATAACACATGGCCATAAACTTCACCTCTTGCTTCAGAGTTAACAAGGTATAATGTTAATCCTTGCAAAAATCCAGATAATATTTTTTACTTTTGTCATGAGACTAATTTTGACATGAGAATGTCCAGGTCTTTGATTAGTAAGGTTCCAGCAACCAAACTCAAGGATGCCTCAGCATGGGCCAGAGCAGCAGAGTGTATCTTAGCCCAGTACTCAAACGAAATGCTGGCAGTCATCTGTAAGAGGCCATGTAGCCTGGACTGGAGGCTAACCTGGGCTTCGAGGTCATTCTCTGTCACTCTAGCCCAGGCTGTATACTCCGAGTTAGCCCACTGCCATGATGTTTAGCCCAGGGATGCTTCTCTTCTTGTTTTCACACTTTCCTTCCAATCAACTGCTCAAAAAGAGTCACATTTGCTATTTTTGGTACAGTACTTACAGAATCAGAATTGAGACACAGAATAAAAAAGAGACAGTAAGAAATGCAACCCTAAAATTCTCTCATTTAAATGAATTTCTGTTGAGATTATTTCTACCATCTCAAAACCCTTCTGGGCTTGGAGATGAGAGGCTAGGTCTCTTTTCCAGCTATCTGCCCAGGAGCTGAGTGACCCTGGGCAAATCACCACCTCTCTGCACCTTATTTTCCTCCCCTTTATGGGAGTTCAGTGGTATCTGTAAAACAACAGCTAGCTCATAGTGGGCTCACAACAGATTTTGGCTGAATCAGAATTAACTACTACTGTATTTAAGACCTATAAATGACAATACCCTAACAACGCTAGCTTCACCTTAACTCTAGACCTAACTGCAATCAAAAAGGTCCATGAGGGGAACTTGAGCTATGCTTGTCAAGTGGCCTAAGAAACCTTCCCTGATCCCTAGCAGGAAAGGCTAACAGGATGGCTCCCGAATACAGTTCCTCCAGCATCCACTTCTTGAATTTGTACTATACATCTGAGACTGTAATATAGAGATAATCAAGATAAGGTCCTCCAAGGTCAGAAAATTTCCTATTTGAATAGAAACAGCTATTGGGTTTAGGCCTCAAGTCGTAGAGTCTTTGTTGCTAATGACACATTTACATCAGTCAAATCTTAGAAAAATCTTAGGCAATACAGTTTTTCCTAAAGCAGTATGCTCAGGCTTCTCAATGTCATGAATCTAATGGCTGTAAAACTTTTTCTTATTTTGAGATATGATGTATTTAGTACTAATTACGTTGATAATTAGTCTTCTCTTAATAATAATAAAGTTTCAATAAGATAGAATAAAAACAAGAGCTGTTATCAAATTAGTAAGAAAATTTTTATAATATTATGCTTATTTCTTGGAAAATTCTTCTAAAAATTAATCTTTCCAGAATTGAATCATGTAATTTGTTATTTTATAAAGAAATAGTTGCCTCTTTTACACTAATAACAAACATATTCTTTTACATTAACTGTTTTTGTAGTTGTTTCAAATCTTAATGAAACACGACAAAGTAACAACAAATCAGTTGACTCTTCTAGAAAAATTAATGCACAGGATACAGCTAAACTTTCAAAAACAGAATTTGATACTATAAGAAAAAAGTATAAAATTTTTTTACCTTTCTTGGATTTATAAGGCTAATAATATCTGAAAAGTTAAAAGCAGATCTCACTATTTTATGAGTATGATCAATAGAAAAAAGGTATGACTTTGATCATTGTCTCTTAGAGGAGTAATCCAAGAGCAAATTTTATCCCTGGGGCTCTCTGCCACCCACAGGACACCTGTCAATCTTGGCAATAGCTGTTAGCTATCCATATAGAGACTTAGCACGTCCCTCTCTTGACCAAATTAGGCTAACCTCATCTGCATTGACATCAGTGTCTATAATTTTGGAATCCCATGGACAGAAATAGCCTATCACAGAGTTCTTTGTACAAATGTAGTGTCCGTAGAAAACTATAACCAAATTTTTGATAGAAAAATGTGAACACTATAGTAAAAACCCTCTAATTATACTTTTATCATTTTGAATTCCAGCCCATTTTAATAACTAATAATAAATCAGAGTGGAAGTTTTGTTTATTTCTTTTACTAAAAACCAGGGCTTATTATTCTTTAAATGGTATGAATTTCAAGAGATACAAAACTGAGGAAAAAAATTAAGCTTCCATAACTAACAGAAAAATTATTTAAAGGCTATAGTACCATGGGAGTTTTACCAGTTAGTTAAGACCTTTCTGTCATACTGATTTAGAGTTTCGAATTAAGTTTTTGCCATAAAGTATGCCAATAATTGATGAAGATGACATATGATTTCTCCTAGTATAAATAGGAAATAATAAAAACATCTTGACATTTTTACAAATATTCAAGTCTTCTGGTCCAGAAAACATCTTTTTTTTTCTTTTTTTTACTCAGCAATGACAAAAGGAACAACATCATTTTATGATACTAAAAGAACTTAGAGATTTATTTATTGAACCATTATTCATAATATATTAAAATTAGAGAAAAGTAGGAAATTATCAAAAAACACATTAGCAAATGTTGCCACAATTTCTAAAAAGAAAAAAAAAGTTGTGTAGATCCCACAACTGTGAAGTTTGAACACAGAAAAGGAGTACACAATGCACACTGTGTGTACTGAGTGTAAGGCTGCTAGGAGAACGTCATAGACCTGGGATGCCTTGGTTTCAGCAAGGCTGCACAGCAAGTCTCTGGTGACATCCTTAAGAACAAAACAGAGCAACGTGAGCCCCATACCCCAGTTAGGCTCACTCCAAGCTGACCACACAACATACTCAGAGATTAAGTACTTGGATGGAAGCACTTTCCCAGTCAATTCTTCACACCAGTGGAAGAATTCTGGAGGTAATTAACAGAGCTCGGCATTTCATCTTGTCTTATTCCACAGTTTATATACTGGAGTGCAGATCACACAAATCTATGTCAAATCTACGTATAAAACATGAAGGATAAATCAGCATGTTAAATTACAAAATCAACTTAAAAGAAAGAATTAAGTCTGCATTTTGACATAAAATAAATTACGCACATATAGAACAATAGAAACACAGGGTTAAGTATCCAAATCAAAGATGCTCCACTATCCTCAACACAGGCCACATTTACAAGACTGAATTCAGTTCTGAATGTCACATGGAAGCTGCATACATACATGACATTTTAAAATGCAGATAGGGATACTATATAAAGCATTGCTTTACAACTGAGATGCTTTAAGCAAAGAAATAAAAAGAGGGACAGAATAGGTGTTAAACTGCTATAAGATAAAATATCCTAAGGAGAAGTTTAGCTTTATTGTGTGAAATTACAGAAGACAAAAGTAGGAGCAGTGGGCACAAGTTTGTGGAAAACAGAATTTGACTTGATGTTACACTCCAAGAACTTTCTGCAACTTCTTACATCTTTCTAAAATCAGAAAGGTGTAGATCAGAAGTAGATTGAACGGATTTGCCTCAAACTAACCTCTGTCCAGGAGCTTGTGGGGTAGGCTAGGACAAATGACCTTCGAGTTCTGTCAGCTCTAAGATTCTACAATACTCTGACAGCTCATAATTGCTTACAGGCCAACAATTTCAATTTTAAACTGAAGGCAAACTCGAACCAAATTCATGATAAATTTTCATCTAGTAATCTTAAAACAAAAAGCAGTCACTCACAGCTCTGTGAAATGGAAACCGGAAAAGAAATATTCTTTTTCTACACATAAAAGATAAATAAAATTATTACAACACAAATATATCTTCTTCAATTTCATAATGAAAGAAGTCTTTCTACCAAAGCCACTGTTACTAAATGCTCGTCAGTGGGTCAGCGGATCCACCACCATGCTCCATGTGAGACCCAGCCACCTTCACTTCCTCATATCCGCCAGAGCAGCTAAGTCGTTAGCGGTGTTTACCCTGAAAGATACTCTTTAAATGAGACCTATTTGTAAGAAAAAAAATACTTCACTTCTAAAAATCATATCATAAACAGAATACTACTTGTGACTAAATGTATATAAAAATATTTACAACATAGATACTAAAAAAGGAAAACACTAATCTCTGCAGACACAGGACAAATTTTAAAAGAAAACTTCTAAATAAGGATGGCAACGGTCAATAATTTCTTCCCTCTCCAAATCAATCGGAGTAGAAGTACAAAAATTTTCTGAGGTATACTTGAAGCACTTTGAATTTAATAGTGCTATTTCATCTTCACAGGTAATATTGCAAAATAGAGACAGACAGAGAGAGAGAGTCAGAAAGAGAGAGACTGATTGATTTTTGTATCTCCACTGTGATAGGCACTAGGGATATGATGGAAATGAAAGGGACATAGTCCTTGCCCTCACATAGCTCAGGTTTTTGTGGAGGCTACAATCAATCACAATAACAAGAAATTACAAGCAAATGTAAGGTGCTCTGTGTACCAAGTTTGACATCTAACCCAGGATTTGATAGCGTCAAAGAAGACTACCAGGAAAAAATGACATGTAATTTGACACTTAAATGATGAATAAGAGTTTGTCAGGCACAAGTGGTAGGGAAAAGAGCTCCAGGCAGAAAAAGCAGTATGTGCAAATTATCAGAGGTGAGCTAAATCTTGACCAATGAAAAATATAAACAAAGTTCAATAAATTATAAGGTAACTGATACTGGTCTGGCTCTCCCATCATAAACAACTAGCAAGCTAAGCTTTCGATAGGAAACATATGCAACATTGTTTTCAGATGTTAGACAAGTAGTACAGGACTATGATCCCTAAGAGAAGGGGGCAGGGGAAACCAAGATGAGACATATGATTGCCCAGGTTCCTTCTTGCAGGCAGCCACCAACCCCGGAAATGGAGCAGAGTAATTCTGCAGAGCACAGCAGTCTCACAAAGCCAAGGAGATGGATAGAGACTGAAGTTCAGGGAGGCTGAGGTAACTGGAATCTGCAGGGCTAAATACCAGAGAAGAAAGAACCGAGAAGACAATAAGCTCCGGTCCCCTTGAGTCTTTGGCTGAATACTAAGTTGGATATGTATAGGATGAGACTCCACGAGGCCAGGAAAATAATAACTACCAGGGAAAAAACAACTGCAGGGACCTGGGAGACATTCAAGTCCCAACCAACCACAGCAAAGAGACCTCACAGAACACCTAGGACATTCCACAGAGATTCCAGAAATGCCATTTCTTAGGAGGAGAGCAAATTGGCCCACCAATATAGAAAGTTCTAGGCTGGGCTGGGTAGCTGATGCCTGTAATCCTAGCACTCTGGGAGGCCAAGGCAGGAGGATCACTTGAGCTCAGGAGTTTGAGAGCAGCCTGAGCAAAAGTGAGACGCTGTCTCTACTATAAATAGAAAAATTAGCCAGGCATCATGGCATGCAACTCTAGTCCCAGGTACTCAGGAGGCTGAGGCCGGAGGACAACTTGAGCCCAGGAGTTTGAGGTTGCTGTGAGCTACGATGACACCACTGCACTCTACCTGGGGTGACAAAGCCAAATTCTGTCTCAAAAAAAAAAGGTCTATTGGACAGCACTGTTGTACACTGTTGTAGACCCACACTAACCAATAAGTCTAAAAGGATCAGGTGGATCTACAAGTAATTAAATTGCCTGCCAGATCAAAACTCAATACTTTTTAAGAATGACAGATCAAAAATTACAAATTAGGAGGATAAACAAAAATGTGACTTCAAATAGGGGAGGATTAAGTTAATAAAAAGAAACCTATAAATTATCAAGATAATGGAATTATTAGACAAGGACTTTAAAAATGTCATTGTAAATATGTCCAAAGAGTTAAAGGAAAACATGCACATAATGAAAAAAATTTAAAACTTAAAAAAAAATGGATCATCTATAGCTGAAAATACAGTATCTACAGTAAAAAATTCACAATTGGGCTTAACAGCAGAAAAAACATAGATCAACAGAAATTACCTACAGTGATGCACAAAGACACAAGAAAAGCAAAAAACCCTCAACCTGCAGAACAGTATCAAGTGGTCTAATGTAGAGCAACTGAACTCCCAAAAGGTAGGTAAAAGTTGGCTAACATACTTGAAACAAGAAAAATCAAAAATTTTTCAAATTTGATGAGGAGTATCAATCCATATGTTAAAGCAGCTCAATGAACTCTGAACACAAAAACACAAATACTACATCAAGATATACAATAATTAAACTGCTAAAAATGAATTGATACCAAAACCAGACAATGACATTACAAGAAAAGGAAACCACAGACCAATATCCCTTATAAGCACAGACACAAATATCTTCAAGAAAATATTAGTAAATCAAATCCAATAACATCTGAAAAGGAAATACATTATCATGTGGAGATTATCCTAGAAATCCAAAATTGATTTAACATTAAAAAAACAATAAATGTAATTCAATATATTAATAGAATAAAAAAGAAAAATCAAACAGTTTCATTGATAAAGAAAATGCATTTGACAAAATTCAATACCCATTTATGATAAACAATCTTAATAAACTAAGAATAGAAGAAAACTTCTTCACCTTATAAAGGAGACCTACAAAAAACCTATAGCCATCATCATACTTAACAATAAGACTAAATGCTTTTACCCTAAGATTACAAACAAGGCAAGGAAATTTGTTCTACCACTTCAACATGATATTGAAAAATCAGCCAATAAATTAAGGCAAGAAAAAGAAACATAAGGCATTCAAATTGAAAAGAAAGAAAAAAACTGTGACTGTTTATGTTCTGTTAATCTATATGTCTTAATAGAACTGAACAGAGAGCTCACAAATAAACCCACATATGTGGTCAACTAATGCTCCACAAAGGTACCAAAGTAACTCAAGGAAAGTATAGTCTTTTCAATAAATGACACAGGAAAAACTATATAAACATATTTTAAAAATGAACTTCAATACTCAATCTCACACCACACAAAAAATTAACTCAAAATGGATCCTATACCTAAACATAAAGACTAAAATAATAAAATTTCTAAGAAAAAGTATGAGAATATATCTATGATCTTGGGTTAAGATTTCTAGACACAAAAACACTAATAATAAAAGAAAAAATTTCAATTAGACTTCATTATAACTAAAAACTTCTGTTCTTCAAAATATAGTGGTAAGACATAAAAAGGCACAGACTCACAGAAAATATCTGTAATATGTAAGTCTGACAAAGAACTTGTATCCAGAATATATATATATTTTCAAAAACTCATAACTTAACAAAAAGACAACCCAATAAAAAAATGAAATATTTAAACAGACAAGTCACAATAAAAGATATATAAATAGTCAATATGCATATGAAAAGATACCAGGACAAGTTTAATCATCAGATAAATGCAAACTGAAATAGCAATAAGATGCCACTATACACCCACAAGAATGGCTAAAACTAAAGACCAATATCTAGTGTTGATAAGGATATAGAGCAATTAGGACTCTCACGCTAATGAAAATGTATATCCAAAGAATGACTTGAACACAAATGTTCTTAACAGCTTTATTCATAACAGTCAAAGCTGGTAACAAGCATCCATCAATTGATGAATAGATAAGTAAACTGTGGTACAGCCATACAGTGGAATAACACTCAGTAATAAAATGGAACGAAGTCCTGATACATGGAATGGCATGGATAAATCTCACGGGAAGTGAAAGCAGCCAAGAAAAAAAGGTGCACTCTGTGTGCTTCCATTTATATGAAATTCTAGAAGAGGCAAAACTAATCAACAGTGACAGAAACCAGGTCAATGGTTGCCTAGGGCAGAGACTGGGGGGCACCTATAGCTAAAGGGGACTTTTTGGGGTGACTAAAGAGTACAATATCTTGATCGGTGTACTAGTTGCAAGGGTGTGCACATTTGTTAAAATTCATCAAACTCAGTGTGAATTCTACCTCAGGGAGGTTTCAAAAAGGGGTAAACTCTATCCTTGTGTACCCCCAAAGGAAGTTTAATGCAGTTAGACTTTAAAGTTACATTGGGAGTGATGAGGCGGTTGAGACTAGAGAAATATTAATAATAAAAGACTGTCAACCCCACTAAGGAGCTTGAATTGTATGCAAAGATAAAAGGAAGCCCCCGAGAGGTTTTACCTGGGAAGTAATACACAAATTGCATTTGGGAAAAAATACTCTGGGTCCCATCATGTGGAAATGGATTGACACAATGCAAGACTTCAGTCTTCAGGGAGACCTGTGAGAAGGCTGCTGCCTTCATCCAGAAGAGATGATGGTCGAGGGTAGGGGACAGGAGAATAGAGAAAAGTGATGGGATTGAAGAAGCTGATTTGCTTTCGTGTTTCAGGAGAAGTGGAGTGCTTGGGACAACTAAGTGGAAATGTCCATTCAGTAGCTGTGCACGTGGGTCTCCAGGCTTTGAAAGAGAGCTGGGCTGGAGAGAGGGATTTGAGAATAGTTCTCCACTAATCAAGACTGTATGGTAAGTAGGATTATCTAAGGAAAGAGGAGAAGATGGCTAAAACCAAACCTTTAGGCTCACAAACAGAAGAGGATGGGCATGGCAAATGGCCAAAACCCACAAATGGTAACTATCCGAACTAAATAGCAGCCCCTTAAATGCTAGCTGTTTTCTCTCACACACATATACATGCACATAACATTCCTGTCCCTCTCACACCTCAGTAAGGTTAAAGCCAGAAAGAAGCCACTTTTGATACAATATAGAAAGCAAGTGACAAGAAGGCCATTGTTCAACAAATACTAAACTGAATCCCCTTTTAGGGCTTAAAGTTTCTTACAGAGCTAGGCTAGAGAAAGAACATTTGGTTCAAACCCTCTTCACTCCCCAATCTGCTCCTTTAGTATCTTCAGAAAATGAAAGCAAGCTATTACAGCTAATATTAAAAATTCTTTCATCTAGTTCTAAAATGGACACTGATTTACCAAAAGTCAAGAATACATGGTAGTACAGCCCGGTGCAGTGGCCAATGCCTACAGTTCCAGCTAGGAGGGAGGCTGAGGCAGGAATATCACTAGAGCCCAGGAGTTCAAGACTGTAGTGTGTTATGATCGCACCTGTGATAGCCACTGCGCTCCAGCCTGGGAAACGCAGTGAGACCTCATCTCTAAAAATAAAATAAAATAATAATAACAATAGCTAACCAAGACTAGACTAAAATCTGTGTTCTCATTTACCAAGTGGGGTGAATGAATCTGTTTAGCAAAATCTCTGAGAATACTTCTAACAGCGGACTGCTTTGGAGACCCAACTCTACCACTGAAAACAACTAAAAATGCTGGAAGATACTGAAAATATTTTCTGAAACGAATTCATGAGCTGGTGAGAAAATAAGGGATGCTCAGGTAAAAACTAAGTAGAGGTAGGAATGCAACAAGATTAGTAGAGTACTGAAGCTGGCTTTCACCTCAAGGTCAAAGTAAAGGCAGTGAACCTGAGTTTTAGGTTATTTACAACCTCATAGGTAAATGGGACAAAAAAAAAGACAAAATATAGAGCGCCTCCCATTAACTATTACTAATGGAATACAATGAGCAATTATACTTACACTCTACACTCATTTACAAAAATAGCTCCAATCAAATCATGTACAATTTGACAACCATCAGCTGGGAGGACTTGATACAAATTTATGCAGGCTGACAAAAAGACAGTCATCTCTTGGATTTGCTACTATTCTGATTAATTTAACTGCAAAGGAAATTAAGATTAACTATAATGCAATTTAAGGAGCTCTAACAAGAACAATGCATAAAAAGCAGTTTTAGTATGGTTCAGAAAAAAGATCTGTTTTCTCTTAAATTAACACCATTTGTTTACATTTAATAAAATGAAGAGAACACGAAGCCATCTGTATTTAGCATATGTAATTATAATGCTTTGTTTAAAATAGAATAGACAAAGAATTAAGAAGGCAAAAATAACTTAATTTGCATTGAAGTACATGGTACTTCTTGTTCAAAAGAAATGCATTTATAATCAACACTCTACAAAGAAATTTAAAAGCTAGTCTATATCATCTAACATCAACAAAACTTTCTCATTAGAAAGTACTTTCTTCATGGACACAGAAAGTAGAACAGAGGTTACCAAAGGCTGAAGAGATGAGGGGAATAGTGAGTTACTGCTTAAGGATAACAGAGTTTCTGTTTGGGATGATGAAAAAGCTCAGGAAATGGATAGTGATGATGGTTGCCTAACAGTGAATGTGCCAAATTGTACTCTTCTTAATAAAAATGGTTAAAATGGTAAATTTTATGTATGGCACATCTTACCACAACAAAAAATGCACAGGGAAAAGATTTTCATATAACTCCTTAAAGTTCAGAATTCTCTGTAGTCTGAAATTCACGCAAGCAAATATCTTCTTAAATTGGACCAGGGAACATTGGCTTTGGTTCCTCTGATCACTGATTCAAATCCAGAGTTTACTCTTCCTAGCCATGGAGTCCTGATACAAATTACATTCTGAGCCTCAGTTTTCTCCACCAGGATAATGGGAAAGTGCTTGGACACAGTCGTCGTAAGGATTAAAAGAGACATAAGTAACAGTATTCATAAAGATAATCCACGAACAGAACCAAAGTGTTCTTATCCAATTCTCTAGCAAGTCCAAATAAGAAGGCATCAACTAAAATTTGCAAAGAGACGTGGACTGGAGAGAGGGATTTGGGAATAATCCTCTACTAATCAAGACTGTATGGTGAGTAGATTACCCAAGAAGAAAAGAGAAGATGGCTAAATCCAAAAGCCTTTGGCTCACAAACAGAAGAGGACTGGAAGGACAAGTAACTCCCTCTGGTATTAATAATATATTCAGGCATATCAAGGACTTGATTCAAATTCTTTAAAATGGCTTTGGAAACTATACATTAATCTTCTCTAAATTACAATAACACCGACATGCAATTTTAAAAATTAGTAAATAAATAGACTCATCATTAAGTAAAAGTTTGACCATAATGCTCCCCTTTTCAAATTCTGCTTAGCCAGTACTCATGGCGCTCAATAGTAATACTCAATTTTCAGTCATCTGCATCAATAATTAGGCATGCATTTAACGATGTTAAACCAGTCAGAAATTTGCCCAAGTGTTTCGGAGTCTAAATCACAATTTTACTCTTTTAAGAGATGAGGCATGCCTGACATAGGTGTTTAATCTGGAATATGACAAACCCTTTTTAATGTGAAAATAGTGTGCACACTCCCACGATAGGACTTATTCTTCTGGTATCCACTGAGAAAGCACAAAATGACAAAACGTTATTGTGAATTTAGGAGTTTTCTTTAAATGGATTTTACTTAATCAGCAGTGTCTATTCTTATACGAAAAGCACTAATACATGTATGCTCCAGATTTATTTCTTCAAGTTTACCATTTGAAATACATGTGGATTCATGAATATCTTGCCAATTCCCAGGTTCTCTTGGGATTTGCCACTATCAGTTGGGAACAACTGGCCAGAGCATGATAAGGTTCTTGGCATTGGGAGAACGAACCAGCAGAGGCAAGGTGTGTGTGCATGCGCACCTCCCTCCCTCCACCTCCCCTACACACACACACACACACACACACACACACACACACACACACACACACTTCTAGAGAAGGCATACATCATTCAGTACACTAACATATCTCTAAAAAAAGCTGATATAATTCAAATTAATATAAGAAAAATCTATATGATCAAGGTTAAAAAGAGAACACACCAAAAAGCACAAAATATTTAACCCTCTCATCAAATTGTATCTTACCATACCTCCTTCCCTAGCCTACAGCATATTTTCTACTACAAAGAAGATACAGAATACCATCTTTAAATTGCCTCTCATGACCCAAATTTAACCCTATTATCTCATTTTTACCCCTATACTTACCCTAATTCAAGCCCAAAAAATTACTCATGATTTCCTGAACACAGCCTGGGCATCATCATTGCCACACTTTTATTCAATTTATTTCCTCAATTTAGAATGAATTCCCTCCCTCCCAGGAAAGTCACATCAATTTTAACATCTCCAACATGTAAGTATAAAGAAAAAAAATAAAATTCAGACATTTTTGTCTATGAGAATTGTTTATTTCAAGATTTACTGGAGAAGCTTTAAAAAAACTAAATTAAGTAATTTGAGAAAACTAAAAGTTTTAATTCATTCTATGATCAATAATCAGTAAGATATAATAAAGGCAGTTTACATCTCATGAATAATATATATTGAAAGAGTCCCTTGTTTAGAATCTGGCATACAAACTGGTACCACAGTAGCTTTGCTTATTTGAGGTGATGTTTCAAGTACATTTGATTTTTAAATTATGACTCATGTTCTCTGAAGAGTTTGTAAAGTGTTGAGCATAAAACAGTTTTCAAAAGTAGTCAAGTAAACATTTAATTGTGAAGCAGATACCACTCTCTATATAAAAAAATAAAATTTCATTACTTATTATATTACACTTTAAAACTTGTATATGCAAGTCTTCCTTACATTACTGTTTGAGTGAAAATTGATACAAGTTTTCTGGAAGGTAATTCAGCAATGTTTATCAAAACACTTCAAACTGCACCTAACACTTTAACCGTATTACTTCTATGAATTAATCTTAAGGAAACAATCATGGATGAGCATGAAGATTTAGCTACAAAGATTTTCATCCAGCATTGTTTATAATAGTAAAAAACTGAAAACATTCTAAATATCCAACAATAAGGAATGACTGGTTGACTGATTGTAAAGTAAATTGTTTGAGCTTGGGAGTTCCAGGCCAGCTTGAGCAAAAGCGAGACCTCCCTCTCTACTAAAAACAGAAAAATTAGCCAGGCATCATGGCGCACACCTGTAGTCCCAGCTACTCAGGAGGCTAAGGAAGGAGGATCGCTTGAGCCCAGGAGTTTGAGGTTGTAGTGAGCTATGATGATGCCACTGCATTCTACCCAGGGTAACAGAGCGAAACTCTGTCTCAAAAAAAATAAATTAAATAAATAAATAAATAAAATAGTGAATGCTATAAAACATAAATGTTTAAACTGTTTCCCAACTGATTATAACCTAACTCTTGGATAGTTTTAACTCTTTTGCATTTGTAGTAAAAAAAAAAAAAAAGTTCAATATGTAAATTCATAGAGACAGAAAGTAGATTACTATTTGCCAGGGGCTGGGGAAGGAGGGAGTAGAAAGTGACTGCTAATGGGCACAGAGTTTCTTTTTGAGGTGATCAAAGAGTTCTGGAATTAGTAGTGAAGGTTACACAACTTTGTGAATATACTAAAAACTACTGAACTGTATATTTTAAAACAGTGATTTTTTTATCGCATGAAATTATTTCTTTAAAAATATGCATATTCAAACATTTTAGAATTTTAACTCTTTGGGACTCCTACCAAAATAACTTAAGTTGCAGGATAAATGTGTTTATACAGATCTTAAATTAGTATGTCCCTTGGCACCTCTGTGCATGTATCTGAATGTTTTATACACGTGTTACTGATTTGCTAAGTTTGGGCTCTGAATTGGCCTCCCTCCAAGTTGTAGCATGTATCAGAAATTCATTCATTTTGCATGTGGCTAGCCAGTTGTTTTAGCACAATTTGTTGAAAAGGCTCTTCTTTTCTCCATTGAATGGCCTTGACACCCTTGTCAAAAATCAGTTGACCATAGACACAGTTTATTTCTCAACTCTCAATTCTATTCCATTGACTTCTATGCCTATGATTATGCCAGTACCACACTGTCTTCATTACTGTTGCTTTGTAGTAAATTTTGAAATCAGGAAGTGTGAGTCCTACTTTGTTCTCCTTTTTTCAAGATTGTTGCTGCTATTTTGGGTCCCCTGCAATTCTACATACACTTTCGAATCAGCTTATCAATTTCTATAGAGGTCAGCCGGGATTCTGAAAGGGACTATATTGAATCTGTAAACCAGTTTGGGGAGTATTGCCACCTTAACAATTTTAAGTCTTCCAAGCCATGAATATGGGATATTTTTCCATTTATTTAGATCTTCAATTTCTTTCAACAATGTTTTGTAATTTTCTGAGAATACATTTTGCACTCCTTTTGTTAAACTTATGATTTACTATTTTATTCTTTTTGATGCTGTTATAAATTGAGTTGTTTCAATTTCATTTTCAAGTTGTTCATTTCAAGGGTACAGAAATACAATTGATTTTTGTATATTGATCTTGCATCCTGCAACTTTGCTAACCTCATTTATTAGTTCTAGTAATTCATTAGTAGATTCCTTATTATTCTCTATACAGATAATCATGTCATTTATGACTAGAGATAGTTTTCCTTTTTCCTTTCCAATCTGGATGTCTTTTCTCTTTCTTGCCTAATTGACCTGGCTAGAAACTCAAGTATAAGGTTGAATGAAGTAGCAGACAACCTTATCTTATTCCTGATATCATGGGGAAAGCAACCAGACTTTCACCATTAAGAACAATGTTAGCTGTGAGGTTTTTTGGTAGATGCCCTTTACCAAGTTGAGGACGTTCCCTTCTATTCCTAGTTTTCTGGGTTGTTTTGTCATGAAACAGTGTTGGTTTCTGTCAAATGCTTTTTCCACATCTACTGAGATGATCATGTGGCTTTTGTTTTTTATTCTATTGACATGGAGTATTACATCAATTGATTTTTGGATGTTAAGCCAAAAACGTCCTTGCATTCTTGGGATAAATCCTCCTTGGTCATGATGTATAATTCTTTTTTCCATTGCTGTATTCGATTTGCTCGTATTTGTTTTGGATTTTTGTGTCCACATTCATAAGAGATATTAGTCTGTAATATCTCTCCATTTCTTCTGACATCTTTGTTAGGTTTTGGTATTAGGGTTATACTAGCCTAATTCTCTGACTTGTTAGGTTTTGGTATTAGGGTTATACTGGCCTTACAGAATAAATTGGGAAGAATACTGTTAACATTTGCAACTTTTCTTGATGAATAAAAAATTTTACCACACAACTAAAATAGAATAGGATAAATTAAATATTGAAGCTGATAATACGATTAGAAATGACATCTTCAATCCCTCTGCAGCAGACACTGTTGGTTGTATAATTCTTCCTAAAAGAAGCAAAATGTTGTCCGTGTCTGGGCAGCCATGTGCCTCAGGGCAGTGTGGCTGCATTTTCAGACCTGAAGACTGGGCCCTGATTGGTCCATGTCAATTGTAGTGGTTCCATCTCCCTTGCCAGAGACTGGTTTGGAAATGGCCATGGGAAACAGGTACGCGGGGAAGTCCGCTGGGAGAGCCTCTGGAACAGCTTTCTTTGCGCTTAAAATGATAAAAAGGAAAAGACAGCCCTTCCCTTCCTCTGGAAGTTGCCGTGTTTCAGAAGTTGTCATGTTTGGATACATGGAATTATTAAAGCCACCTTGCAACTACGATGGAAGCTACAGTGAGGACAACTCCAACATACTAAAGAGAGCAGAACAGAAAGAGAAATAACATGGGTTGGAGATGCTACTGCTGAGCTGCTGAATTAACCAAACCTGGAGCCACTCAACCTTGAGTCTTTGTGGTAAATCGTATCATTCAAAAGAATATGGAACAAGTTTTTTGCTACTTGCAACTAAAAAATTCTGGCTGATATAACCAGTGGTGTGCTGGAGCCTACTCATGCCGGCTCAGGAGAGCCAAGGCTGCACATCTCTTCCCAACTCCCCATTCAGTGACATTGTGCTGGTAGCTTCAAATCAACCACGGTAAGGATGTACACCATAAAAATTGGTAAACACCACAAATCAGGGCTATTTTTCTTTTAGCAATCCAGTTGCTAAACATTTACCAGTACCCACTGGATACAACTCTATTTCAAATTTTTCATCAAACTACCTTTTTATTTCTATAGTAAAGTTATAAATTAGTAAAATAAAAATATTATCAAAAAATACTGCACATATTTGGGTGTTTAATAAGACTTTATTTAGAAAAAGTTTCCACTCCAGTATTTATTTCTATAAAAGAATATTTCATAATAAGGAAAATTACTGATAATATACATTTTTTTAAAAAATTGATTATAAAACATTATGCACAGTAAGAAAAAGCATATATTTAGATAGAAAGATATAGGATTGTTGAGATAAACACCAATATGTTCACAATGTTATCTTTTGATGGTAAGATTACAAATGATTCCTATATTTTGCTTGTTCTTTCCCTTAATTTTTTCATGAACATTAACTTAGCAATAAAGAAAAATGCAATTCATGTTTTTAAAATGAAGAAATTTAGTATTTTTTGCCCATGAGCACAAAAAGACACTATTTTTTTTTTCTTCTGTTTGTATCTAGGAAGAACTTATACAATCCTTTGCAGGTAGAAAGGTAGCCTCAGTTTTTAAACTGAGTGATTCTTTGTTGCTATTGATAGTACAAAGTTATAAACCTGTTCTATGACTACCTCAAGATGTAGGCATAAACTGAATTATAATGTATTATAAGAAAAGTGCTGAATTCTTCACACAGAACTGCTTTGAAAATAAAATTTGAACCAAGGTCTCTCCTATTTTGAAATATGTATGTGATCTGATTCATGAAATTGCATCAACTCTGTTCCTAAAGAGGATGTAGTAAAGCACGGAGCACTGGACCATGAGTCAGAAGATTTGGTTTCTGATTTTAGAGGTAAACCCTATTAGCTACCTGACCTCTGACAAGCAGCAATTCTGTCTGAACCCAAATCTTCTCATTTGTTAAATGGAACTAATAAAATCTACCCATTCCTCTTCACAGGATGAGATAAAGTAGATAAAAAACTATCAAATGAAAGATGGTATTACATGTCACTATTTAATTACATAAACATTTTAAGTCTTGCAACGATTGTACTTTGTTCCACTTTGATACAAAAGACAGCTTTATAACCAGCTATGTATGATGCCAGTTTCCCTGGTAACAAGTTAATTTGCTCACTGCTTTGAAGATCTTTGTACCAAAAAAAAAAGTTTAAAAAAAATCTCTTTTCTTTACTGCTTCACTGTTTTCAATTTACCTCAAAAAATATAAGGATGTATAGTACCACAACATGACAATGGACGGGAAGAGAAAGCTATAGATCAATTTCAATAAGAAATATTGTGGCAAAATCCCTAAATAAAATATTAGCAACTAGAATCATGAAAAGAATAATATATCCTAACCAAGTAAGAGTAAAAATCATCCTAGGTTCCTAAGGATAAGTTAGTATTAGAATATCTACTGAAGTAATTTACTAAACAGATCAAAGGTAAAAAACTTTAAACATCTCAATAGATGTCCCAAAATGCATTTGAATAAAATAAACAACCATTCCCAAACATTATATTCCCTAATAAAGTGAAGGAAAATAATAGAAAAATCATCATTATTAGCAGATGATGCATTATTTGCAGGCAATTACGAAATAAACAAGAAAAGGTACTGAAAAACTATTACAAACAATAAATTCAGTACATAGGTGATTTATAAAATTAATTCAAAAATCAATAGTTTGCCTATGGACAATTAGTGAGAAAACATAATGTGAAAAAATATTCCATTTATGACTGTAACCAAATAAAAGCAAATCCAGTATAAACAACAAAAATTGTAAAGGACTCCATGAAGAAAATCTTAATCTCTGTTGGAGGACAGAGAAGATTGGAATAGGAAGACTCAATATTAGCAGTAATCATGAGAAGGAGGATGACTGCACCTTTATCAGTCAGGCTCCCAGCAGGAAACTGATGACAAAAGCGAAGGGGTAACTGAAGAGAAATTCATGAAGGTACTATTTCCTGAGATCTGGGCAGGGTGAATCAGCCAGGGCTAGCAGTAGCGGGAAACTGTGTGAGGGCTGGAACCCAGTGAGGGCTCTCCCTGTGGGAGGGAAGACAAGAAGTGACACGTGGCCTTGGAAGACAAACACAGCCCTCTAGGGAGAGAGTCTGGGAAATATACCCTAACCTCTCTTTCCTCCACCCATCCATGTCCAGCTAGGCCTCCTCCTGGGGCCAAACCCAACCAGAAGCCAGAGGGCAAGAGCAGCCGGGTGATGTCAGCCTCCTTACGCAGAGAGCAAGATCAAGAAAGAGGGGAGAATATACTTGAAGGAGCAAGAAGAATATCCAGCACAGCAGTTAGTCTCCTGACTGTTGATGCCAGGCACTGTTCCAAGCATTTTATTTGGACTAATCCTTTTAATTCTCACATGGTCTACTAATGCCAATTTACTCCAATCTACAAATCCAAACAATCCCAGTAAAAATACCAATGGGATACTTTATGGGCAGTGAGAGGGAAGAGAGGAGTTTTTGACAAATGTTAAGTTCTTCTAGAATGATAAACATACATGCAAGATCAGGCAGAGAAAAAAGATGAGAATAGTCCTATCATCTATCAAAATATTAATAAATTATTAAGCTACTAAAACAGTTTGATACTAACACATGAATAGATACATCAATGAGACAGAATAGAAAGTCTAGGAATAGACCAAAATACATGTGATACACATGATTCACATGTGATAGAGGTGGTGTTTCAAATAACAAGGGAAAAGATCCATTATTTAATACACGATTAAGAGGAAACCGGCTAGTAAGTAGAGGGCAAAAGAACGAGAGACCTATCTTATTCCTTACACCACAATAAACTCCAGAAGGAGCAAAGATTAAAACATGAGAAACAAACTGTGGAAGCAGAATCATAAAGAATAACGTAAACTGTAGAAGAACAGAGGAATGAATGTATTTATTATCTTGAAGCAGAGAAGATAATACTTTAAGCATGACTGTGAACTAGAAGCCTTAAAAGGGAAAAAAATGACACATTTAACTAAATAAAATTGCTACACACAAACAGCCACCATAAAACAGACAAAAGAGGAGAGGTGGGAGAGGGGTGGATCATGGGAGGTTTCTTGGTGAGTACAATGTCTGTTGTTACTTCAGCAATGCATTGGAGGCCCTGACTTCACCACAATGCAATATATTAGTAACAATGTAACAAAATTACACTTGTAGCCCATGAATATATATCAATAAAAAATAAATGGGAAAAAAGTAAAAAGACAAGAGATTAAATATTGGTAATATTTTAATTGAACCTTATTTCCCTAATATATTATTCTTGCAATGTAATAATAATTGCCAGGTACATATTTTTTAAAAATACAAATGTCCTCAACATAAAAATATACACAGAATCACTTATAATTAAATAGAAGCAAAACAAACCTAATGAGTCACCTTTTTATTTAAGCCTATTAAATTGGCAAGGAGTAAAAAGATTGATAATACCTTAGCACCAAGAGGATGTGGCGATAATGGGAAAGAAACAACAGATATTATCATTATTCAAACTCTCACCAGCCAACTCAGGAACTGAATAGATCAGGATAAATTTTCAAATGAACCCTCATCATATGGACTGTCCCTACTCTTGCTATCCAAACCTCAGGAACTAAACAGATTTGGATAACACCACATCCATCACTATTTGAACTCACTGTGTTAATTCAAGAAAAGAAAAGTTTGGACAAGGGAAGCACTGTTAAAGTTTACACAGAGTTTAGTAAATATGTAAATTGGTATAACCCTTTCCAAAGATATGAAAATTGTAAATGCATATAGCTTTTGACCCAAGTTCTTCTACTTCTAGAAATATATGTACCACAGATATACTAGCACAGGAATGTAAAGATATGTATGTACAAGATA
The DNA here is from genome assembly GCA_963575035.1 of Avahi laniger. Taxonomy (NCBI): domain Eukaryota; kingdom Metazoa; phylum Chordata; class Mammalia; order Primates; family Indriidae; genus Avahi; species Avahi laniger. Next base: position 2,383 of record CAUYSK010059057.1, on the reverse strand, counting down.
TTTACTGCAGCACTGTTTGTAAGTGCTACAGAAAAAAAAAGAAAAATTTAAAAAACTGTGAACCTAAATATCCTGAACAGTAGGGACCTCATTAAATTACAGTACATTGATACAATGGAAGCCTTGAGATCCTGCTTTTCCAGATGATTAGTACCTACTGGGAAAAGACCACCTTGTCAATCTTTACATCAGGAACCAATACGTAATTGTAAATATTGAAAATAATAGTTGATTTTCAAGACTTTGACTTGAAAAATAAACCAAAACTATAAAAACAAGTTTAAATTATTTTATATCAAACAAAATTGTTATAATTTCAACTACATGCAAATTCTTAGAATAAAAAAATCAAGTGTTGACTTTATTTTTTATTGTAATCTTTTCAACAAAATTATATAATAGCACTATAAAATATCCTTCATGTTCTTCTCTCACAGAACAATCACAAAGATATTTTTGCAAAAATATTGAACGGTTCTATCCATTTTTCCTAAGGGCCTCTCTTTAATCATTTGACAATCAAATCCTGCTTCTATTATGTCATCAGCTTAAAGCATCTATTATGTCATCATCCTTGATAACTTTCTCTTCTTCAATTGTCAGTCCTGTCATTAGCCTTGAGTTCTTTAATATCATACCCATTAACTTCATAAAAACCTACATACCTTGCAAGATACACAATTTCAAATTGCAACTGATTTTATTTTCTTTTATTAAAATGTTAATGAAAGGATCAGGAGCAACATTTGAGTGGGAACAAATTTTAAAAGCAGTGCTTCCATTACTGAAAATTTTTTCTTCGGAAGACCTTGGCTTACATAACCAACTTAGTAACACAGATACTAAGCAGTTATTAAACAAGAATGACACATCTGTCATGCTGATATAAAGATGTTCAAGATGTATGTATTTACAGTATATGATCCCATTTGCTTAAAAAAGATTTTCATATTTCATAATTATACATATAATACATATCAAGATACCTATATTTGAACAAATTTTTCAGAAAACCATTCAAAAAACTATAAACATTGCTTAACTCTGGGGAATTGGTAAGAGGTTCTCTTTAACTGCATTTTATATCCTTCTAAATTATTTAATTTTATCACAAGGAGACAATAATGAAATATTTAGAATAATGTTTACAACAATATTTATAATAATGTGTTTATAATAATGATGATAATGCTATAATTAGGTTTTAAATTAAGTGTAATACATATTAATGATAGATAATCTATGATTCCAGCCTCCGGGAGTATAAACTAAGCCCTAACTTATGAGAGGCATTTAGAAATCTCAAATTCTAATTAATCATGTCATTTCAAATGCTTTTTCTGCATCTATTGAGATGATCATATGATCTTTCTTTTTGCTGCTATTTATATGGTGAATTACATTTATTGATTTACATATGTAGAATCATTCTTGCATCCCTGGGAGCAAGCCCACTTGGTCATGATGGATTATTTTTTTGATGTGCTATTAAATTTGGTTTGCTATTAGTAGTATTTTATTGAGAATTTTTATATCTATATTCATAAGAGATATTGGTCTGTAGTTTTCTTGTTTTGTTGTGTCCTTTCCCAGCTTTGGTATCAAGGTGATACTGGCTTCGTAGAATGAGATGGGGAGAATTCCCTTTTTCTCAATGTTATGGAATAATTTCTGCAGTATAGGTACCAACTTTTCTTTGTAGGTCTTATAAAATTCAGCTGTGAATCCCCATGGTCCAGGGATTTTTTATTTGTTGAAAGATTTTTTACTGCTGCTTCAATCTCATCACTCGTTATTGGTCTGTTCAGAAGTTCTATTTCTTCCTGATTGAGTCTTGGGAGATTCTGTGTTTCCAGGAATTTATCCATTTCTTCTGTGTTTTTGAGTTTATGTGCATAGAGATTTTCATGGTATTTACAGATGATATTTTGATAAAAACCCTCAACAAACTTGGCAGAGAAGTAACATATCTCAAAATTATAAAAGCCATATTTGACAAACCCACAACCGGCATCACACTGAATGGGGAAAAGTTGAAAGCATTCCCACTAAGAACTGGAACAGGACAAGGATGCCCACTTCTATTCAACATAGTGCTGGAAGTCCTAGCCAGAGCGATCAGGCAAGAGAGAGAAACAAAGGGTATCCAAATTGAGAAAGAGGAGGTTAAACTTTTCCTGATGATATGATATTATATCTAGAAAACCCCAAAGACTCTACCAAGAAGAGACTCCTGGAATTAATAAATAAATTCAGCAAAGTCTCAGGTTACAAAATCAACATACACAAATCAGTAGCATTGCTATACACCAATAACAATCAAGCTAAGAGTCAAATAAAAAACTCAATACCATTCATAATTGCTACAAAGAAAATAAAATAC
>CAUYSK010059056.1:0-27195 GCA_963575035.1 Avahi laniger | reverse complement strand
AAAAACCACAAAGCAATAATATTTATTTTTTATGAAAGCTACACACACCCAGAGGATAAATATAAAACTATATAGGTGAATGATATACATAAACTTTTTGGGATGGAGGAAAAAGTAAAGAATGTGTGTATGACTTCCTCTATTCATATATTTTTTCCCCAAAGGAAGAAATATGAGAGTAAACAAGTCCAAGCTTATCAACATCTACTTAATCTCGGATAGATAAATTGGTGTCTTAATTACTTTTTGTTTGTTTGAAATGTTTTCTAACTCCACTGAATTGTTTTTAAATTGAAAAATGAAATCAGGTGAGAAATCATCCTTCTCTAAATGCAGCTGTTTTTCAGCTGTTGATATTTGCTTCTCAGATCTCTGCCCTGCCTGGAATTTTAAGGCAAAAAGAGGAAGGATAAACCATGATATCTTAATTAGTGAACCTCACCTTATCCAAAAATCAGAGAGGGGGTATTCTACACTTCCTGGCCCAGATCCAGTGCCTGAATCAAGAGCAGTGTCTCCCAGTCTCAAGTCCTTGAGCTGGGCCCAGGGGATTTGCTCAACAGCCTGAGCCTGCTTGGAACTGGAGTCCTGCCGGAAGCAGTAGAGGTATTTCACTCTGGGTGCTTCCTTACAAACTGTGTGGGCAGACAGTTCCACCCTATCTAAACTTGGCATGTAGGGTCAGCACCACTGCTATCTCCCTGTTTTGAGAAATGCTAAAGTAAAACTGGAGAAATTTAGAGCAAAACGTTTCTTTAACTAGTATAGCACAAAGATGATAAATACAATGGCTCAGAGGTGAAATTTAGGTCTCATTTATACACTGTTTAGCCCATACTATGTCTTTTGTAAAGTTTTGACTTGGTGGCTAATATTTAGAATTCGAGAAGTTTCTACTAAAAACTGGATTCCCAGCTTCTCTCCTGAAGTGATTCTGACGTGATTGGGCCTGAATTCTAGAATGCCAGCAACTGGTTGGGTGTCAACATTGTCCCCACCCCATTGCCTCACTCATCACTTCACGTGCTGGCTCCATAGGGGTTTCAACTTTGTCATTTTACAGATGAGAAAACTGAGACTCACAGTGATCAACTGCCTTGCCCAACATCAGAGTTTCTCTGGGAAGGGAGCCATGTTGGCACATGTCACTCAGTTGTCAGTTAACATGTGATTCCCCTTCTCTATAAGATGAAGGCACATTTCATAATTTTAATGGGATGTTTTCTGTCTAATCTAGCAGGTACGATGAAAATGATAATCTTTAAAACTTTAAACAAAGACTTATTTCAAGTGATGAGAAAAACAATACAAGTGGATTAATTGTAGTATCAGCAAGAAGTCACCAAGATTTGGCCAAAGTCAAAACATAAAAATTTATATGTAAAAATAACAAGAGAATCTAAGAATAGAATTGAAAATGGTATAATTAGAGGTTGCGCAGTCACAGAGCATCACTTTTTTAGGCTGACCGTCACACAAGTACAGTTCCCCCACCCCTTCCCAACCTCATTCTTCTTCTGAGTCCAGGAGATGTGCAAAGCCTGCTCTGGAACTCTTCCCCAGGCCTTCCCACAATATATGCTCCCTTTATGATTGTTGCTTTTTTGGATTTATTTGTTCCTGGTTAAAACTAGTAAATAATCCACACTTATTTGCATGAGTTTTATCCATCATGCCCAGAAATATTTAGTTACCTGGGCTAGTAAGTGCATTTTTCTTAGAACAAGCTACATGAAGAGATTGCACAGATTACAAAAATTCTTCAGAATATGAAACACAAAATAACCTAAATGTAAATTGATAGGGGAATGGTTCAATTAACTTTAGCATATTATGAAAAATTATGCAAGAGAGCAAAAAGAAAAAGAAGTAGATCCGAAATACTGACATGGACAGATCTGTAGGTTGCGAAAGGATATAGTATAGAGCATGGTATCATTTATGTTAAAAAACACAAAGACCCGTAAGTTTGTGGTCCATATATGTGTATGTAAATGCATGGAAAATATCTGGAAAAACATGAAACTGGTGAGAAGGGATACCTCTTGGAAGACAGGGAAATGATGAGAGGTTTGGGAATAGTCAATGAGGGCTTTAATTTCGTCTACAATGTCTATAATGTCTTCATTTAAATTTTAAATAAAATAGAAAAAAAACCCGAATTATATGTTGCCATCTGCTCATCCTTAGACATGAAATGTACTACACCATATTATCACCCAACTTAGTTTTTTAAGTGTAAAAATAACGCAAAGCATCTGAAAAGTTAAATTTCACTTTCACAAGTTAAAATCAAGTCAGTCCATTCCAGGAGGCACAATAGTTTCCGGGACACTCATCTTTAACGGCAAAGAATAAGAAATAAGGGGTGGATTTAAATGAACCCAGGATCACTAAAATTCCAAGTCAAAATCAAAACAAAGTGACAGATTGCTTAATTTCTCCTGAGTTCTACTTCTAAGGTGCTCCTAATTTTTCAGCGATAGCATTTGCTTTTCCCAACAAGAGCAATGGAACGCTGGCGGACCAGTTTCCGACAAGGAGGAAACTCAGCCCCAGAGAGGTGAGGGCTGAGTGCGAGGTCCTAACCGGGAAGCCTCAGACTGGTGCTCTCAGCCAGCCTCAGCTGCTGGCCCTGATTCACCAACGTGACATCGCGCATCCCCACATCCGGTGTTCTCACGTATCATCCCTGGCGATTATCTGTGTATCTATTTATTTATTTACTGACCTTTGAAGGCCTTTCCCCCCATCCCTGATTCCGAGGGAACCGGACAAGCCCCCTCCTCGCCTATTCCTCCAGCCCCGCGCATTCCACCTGTTCCCCCGGCATCCCGCTTGCCGCACGCTGCCAGTCCCGGGACCTGCGCGGAGCCCTGAGTCACGCCGCCGGCCAGGCAGCGGCTCAAGGACAGCGCGCTCGTGATTTGGGCCCGGGTCGGTGGGGGTCCAAATGCCGGGCGGGGGTCGCGCAGACGGCACTCACCTTGCTGGCCGCGGGCGCCGCCGCCAGGAGCACCAGCAGGAGCGGCAGCAGGAGCACCGGCGGCCCGCGCGCCGTGCCGGGGCGCATGGTGGGGGCCCGCTCCGAGCCCCAGCGTGTCCGGGGACCCGCAGGCTCTCGGGCCACCGCGTCCCCTGCGCAGCGCGGGTTGGGGAGCTCGCCTCGCCAGCGGGCCAGGGCGGGTTTTGAAGGGCTCAGCTGCACGGTCCGTCCCTCCCCACCCAGGCTTTGGGTTGTGGCTCCAAGGGAGGGAAGACGTGGCTCAGGTCCCGCCCTCGTACCCCCTCCCTCCCGACTTACCAGGCAGTGTCCCTTCGACCCGGGCAGCGTGCCCAGGAGGCGAGAAAGGGCTGGGCTCCTGTGGGGCAGGTGGGCGCGGATCCAGGGTAAGGCGCTAAGAAGACGAAGCTCCCAAGGTCCTGGGACCCAGGCGGGGTAGGGGGGTGCAAGTCGGAGGTGGGGGCTTTTGGGGTGGTTGTGGGGAGGTGGCCGCGCAGGGCGGAGGGAGTGGCCAGCGGCCCTGCCCAGATTAAGCGGGAGGCGCGCGGGGCGTCCGCATTCGCGAGGCCCGGCTTGCTCCCAGCGCCCGCGGCCGCGCCTCTGGGGGCTCTTCCCTCCGCCAGCCCGCCTCCGACCTGCGGGCGCGGATTCGGCCGTGAGAGCGCGGCGAAGAGGCGGCGGGTCGCGGGGGCATCTGGCCAGGTGGAGCCGAGAGGGGCGCATCCCGCGGGCGGACGAGGCGGCGGCTCCCGGCTCCCGGCTCTGAGGTGTCCCGCCGAGGTAAGGCGCCCGCAGGCCGGGCAACCGCTGCGCCGGGGCCCGGGACACCTGCCCGGGAGGGGGGCGGCGGAGGAGGTGTGGTGTTCGAGGGCTGGCGGCCGGGCCGGAGCTGTGGCCCGGGGGTCACGAGAGGAGAGCTCGTCTGGCTCCCGAGTTTGTGCGCCTGGGTTTGAACCGGGCGCTGTGTTTTGATTAATTTGGAGGCTCGAGTTACCGGCCTGGCAGCCCGGGCACTGTAAAATGCCAAGAGCAGGAGGCAGCTGAGGAGAAAGCAAGCCCTTTCTCCGCTGAGTTGAACTGGATTTTCAGGCTAAATCTTATCTGCGGAAATGCAGGGGAAAACAGGACCGACCGACTCCGGGCAGGGTGTCTCCCTACGGGGAGTGCTCTTCCTGCAGTGGCCGTGGGTGCAGACACGCAGCTCTGGAGGGTCAGGGCGGTCTTCCAACCGGCTCTTGCCTTTTCTTGAGCCAGGGACTGCTTTGGCTAGGTGAAGCATTTAGACCCCTTCTCAGAGTAATATTGTTAAATGCGTAAAATATAGTTAAATCAGAATCAGTTTTACTGGAATACAATTATCAAAACACTAAGTCATGATACAGTAACATACGTGCGTCATCATTATTGCATGAAATAGCTAAATCTAACAGCAGGTCTGTTGAATACCTATAATATCAGAGTAGTGAGTACAGATGGGATTTAAAGATAATTGCTCAAATTAAAACGTGACGTGAAAATACCGGTGGGAGCAAACTCTCAAGAGCTGTGGTCTGTTGCCTCTACTTAACAACTGAAGGACATGCAGAACTTTTGTGAAATGTTAGTAAGAAAAAAGGTGTAATTTCTTCCCCCATCCAATCCAAGTTTACAGATCACTTGAATTCCAGGTTAAGAACCCTTGCTTTGGAGCCATGTTGTTGATATCTGGGATAATTGGTTATTTATTAAACACCAAGTGTAAACTATGCAGTTGGTCACTGATTATGGGGAACCATTTTCTTGCAGTTAGAATGGGATCTATTGGTATCTTAGACCTGTGTAGCCATGTAGGTAGGCAAAACCCTAATAGTGAATGAAGATATACCTTCTCACCCTTTCTTTTTTTTTTTTTTTTTTTTTTGGCTGTAGAGTGAATTTTACAGTCATTGTTCTACCTTTTATGCCAGTGCTTTTCAGCTGTGGCTGTGCATTAGAATCTCCTTAGCAGGATCTAAAAAATCTGCTATCAAGGCCATCCCAATCCAATTATATCAAACTCCCTAGCAGTGGGAGTCAGGCATCAGTGTGTTTTAAAGTTCCCAGTGCAATCAAGTTTGAGAGCCACTGTTTTCACGCACATTTGGGTTAGCTGCATTGAATTAGGGTCTCCTCCTAGTAGAATGATAAAAAGGACGTACATTAAACTCTTTATTAGACTTAAGGACACTGGAATTTGTGCTCAGACCACAGATGTTGCAGTGTGGTGTATAGTACCTTCTCCCCATTGGTTGGGAAAATTCTTACAGAACCTTCTTTTATCCTTGCGGGATAAAATAGCAGGTGTTCTGTTGATGAAGTGACAGTGTCCGAGAGTACTGAGAGGCACACGATAATCTTTCATGAACTGAAATTACTTCCTTAAAAAAAAGTAAGAACAAAAATATCTCAATGTTGTTGTTAAATGCTTCTTCTCCTTGCTGAATCTTAGGAGATTTCTCAATTTGAATTTTAGTTGCCTTTTCCTGAAACCAAGTCATTTTAATGGAAGACCAGACTTGGCTTTATTAACTTGGGAATAGGAGGCGGCAGTCAACTGCAAGTCACGTCTGATGCAGTGATACAGCAGGGAAGAAACTTATCTAAAAGTCAGATTTAACCACCCATTTCCCACCTGCCCACCACACCCCGCCCTTGTCTTTAGTACAGTGTTTTTGGTGTGCTCACCAGGTGGTATTAATTGACCGGAATTCCTGATTTTCAGAAAACTGTCTTGAGGTCAAGAGAGTTGATTTTTTCACAGTTGGTTCTTTAAATATGAAAAAGCAAAAGGAAAGGAGGATGATTCTTTTTGTACATGCAAAGGACACAGAGGTCTCTGTTTTTGACTTTGATACCATATAGGGGTTTTGAACAAAACGAGTGGTCATTGCCTTTGACGAATCCTATAGAATTATTTTTGTCCCCTTTTTATAATCACAACATCATGTCTGTTTTCTGCAGTGTCTGCTCCTCTATGTGTTCTTTACTACTGTTGAATGAATGAATGAAGTTGTCACTATTTGCTGAATGATTGAATGAATGAAGCTGAACGACTTGTCAGATTCACCCAGCATTCTCACTCAGTCCATTTTCTTCCAAAGTTCATGCTCTTTCTCTAGCCTTCATCGTAGGTGTAGGGATGTGCCTCTGCTTTTGAGGAAATATACTTCTCCCGGCTGCTCAGAGCCGCTTCTACAGTCGTGTTTTACTTTTCATCTGCCCTCTTAGACTTTCCTTTTCTTTCAAGAACTTCCTTTTTTCAACACCTGTGAAGCAATTAGACTCCTAGGTGCTTTTATAATCTCAGAGTGGTTGCCAGCTCATGCCAGTTCTTCCCACCACGTCTAGGGACCCTCTGGCCGCTTCCTCAGTGCCTGCCCTACCATCTGTGGATTATGGTGGCCTCCCTGTTAGTGTCTTCACCTGCAAGCTCTCTGCTCTGAAACCCATCTTCTGTGTGATTGCCAGTTACCATTGAAAATCGCACCTTGTGTTAGCAAGGACAGGTGACTTTGGGGGCAGTTACAAACAATCCCCCAAATCCAGAGGCTCACAGTTAAAGGAGTTTTCCCGCCATTTACGCTACGTATTCATCACAGGGCCTGGGGAGGCGGCAGTGGGGTCGGGGGTCTGCTTATCACAGCCACTCAGGGACCTCCTGGAAAATCCCTCTCAATACGTTTTTCTCTGATAGCCTCAGAAGGTGAAGAGAATGTGCCAAATGAAAAACTACCCTACAAGCTTCCACCCGGATGTGACACCTACCACTTCCCCTCACGTTTAACAGGCCAAACTGGTCACGTGATCATGCTTCATTCTGTGAGGGGCGGGGAAGTGAAATCTATCACGTGCCTGGAAACAGGGCGGGAGATTTGTGGTGAGGGTTTGTAGTACTCATCACATTCATCATGTCATTTGCTTGTTTAAAGCTTCTAGAAGTTCCCCTTTACCTTCACAGCTGATTTCACACCTCTTAGAATAGAATAGGGTGGTCTCAAGTAAACTTCCTTTGTTTTATCTCCTGTGTCAGCCCAAGCTTCTCATGGTTTCTCAAGTTCACTGTACATACTTCCTCACCTTATGCCTTTGTATTTGCTATTCCCTCTGCCTCCTTGGTCTGTCTGGTGCAACTACTTGTACTTTAAGATCTGAGTCAAAGATCAAAGGTTGTGGTCCCTATGAAGACCTTTGTCCAGACCTTTATTATATAGCACAGAAACAGTGTGAGGTAATTTACTTTTCCGAATTACGAAGACTTTGAGGGAAGGTACAGAGACTTTTTTTTAAAGATATAAGAACTTGAGAATTTTTAAAAAATAAATTTCTGGAAGTATAATTTTTGTTTGATAAACTCCATTCACTTAAAGTACATGATTCCAGGAGTTTTGCAGATGCCTACAGCCTGTGAAACCAACACCACGATCAAGTTACAGGGCTTTTGTGTCGCTCCCAGAAGTTTCTTCCTACCCCACTTGCAGTCCATTCCTCTCCCCACCCCCGATTCCCAGACAACCACTGATGTGCTGTCCGTCACAGTTGGCATTAGATGGCGTTTTCTAGAACTTTTTGTAAATGTAATCATACTGTGTGTACCCTCTTGTATCTGGCTCCTTTGACTTAGTGTATCCATATTCAGAATCATCCACACTGTGTGCATTAGGAGTTTGTTCCTTTCTCTTGCTGAGTAGTATTCCATCATGAGGATATCAACTGTTTTTTAAAATCCATTTACCTGTTATTGGAAATTTGGATTGTTTCCAGTTTAGGGCTACTACAAATAAAGCTGCTATGAATGTTTTTCTACAAGTCTTTGTGTGGCCATGTTCTTTCATTTCTCTCGAGTAAGTACCTAAGAGTGAAATGGCTGGGTCATATGGTATATTGATATTTAATTGGAAAAGAAATATTAATAATTTTCCAAAGTGGTTTCATCATTCTGTATTGTCACCAGTAATATATGGGAGTTCCGGTTACTTTATATATTTGTTGTGCTGTCAAATTATTTTTTATTTTAGCCATTATAATGGTTGTACAATAGTATCCTGGTGTGGTTTGTGTTTCCCCAATAACTACTGATGTTGAACACCTTTTCATTTACTTATTGACCACACATATAGCTTCTTTTGTGCAGTGCCTAATTAAATCTCTTTCCTATTTAAAAAAAATTCATTCCTTGTCATTATTGAATTTTAATAGTTATTTATATATTCTGGCTACAAGATCATTGCCAGATGTAAGTATTGTGAGCATTTTCTTCCATTCTGTGGCTTGCCTTTTCATTTTCTTATTAGTATTTTTTGAGAAGCAAAAGTTTTTACTTCAAGGAAGTATAATTTGTAACTTTTTCTTTTGTGGTCCGTGCTTTTCTTGTTATCTGAGCACTCTGTACCTATGCCAAAGATGCAGAAATTTTCTCCTGTGTTTTCTTCTTTTATAGTATTGTTACTTTTACCTCAATGATCTATTTCAAGTTAATTTCTGGGTATGGTATGAGATAAGAATTCATTTAAATATTTTTTAAAATAGGGATATCCTGTTGGTCTAGCATCAGTTATTGAAAAGACTTTTCCCCCCATGAAATTGCCTTGGTACCTTTGTGGAAAATCAATTGATCATATATGTTTGAGTCTTTTTGTTCTTTTGTTCTACATGTCACTTCTTCCACCAATATCACATTGTCCTTATTACTGTAGCTTTATAGAAAGTCTAGTGAAAGTCCTCCAACTTTATTGCCTTTTATAAAAATTATTTAGGCTACTCTAGGTCACTTGTATTTACATATATATGGATTTTATTTGTTAATATTGTGTTAAGGAGAGTTGTGTTCATATTCACAAGAGATATTGGTCTGTAGTTTTTTTGTAATATCTTTGGTTTGGTATCTGAATGATGCTATCATCATAAAATGAGTTGACCAGCATCCTCTCTTTTTCTATATCCTGAACTATTACTAATTATTGGCATATAATTATAAGAAGATTCTCTAGTTATCTTTTTAATTCCCTTTGTCATTTCTGACATTTCCAGTTTGTCAGGTTTATCAATTTTATAAAGAACCAAACAACCATCTTTGGGTTTCATTGATTTTTCTCTATTGTTTGAATGCTTTCTCCTGCATTGATTTCCTTTTTAACTTTTAGTGTTTCCTTCCTTTTGCTTCAGGTTTAATTTGTTATTCTTTTTCTGCTTTTCTAAGATAGAAGCTCAGCTCATTGATTTTAGATTTTTTTATTTTCTAATGTGAACATGTATACCTATAAGTTTCTTTTCTGTACTGGATAAATTACATCCCATAAATTTTGATATGTTGTGTTTTCATAATCATTCAGCTCAGACTAGTTTCCAATTTTTTCTTTGACCTGTGGGTTATTTAGAAATGTGTTGTTTAATTTCCAAATATTTGGGACTTTCCTAGATGTCTTATCACTGAGTTCTAATTTAATTCTGTGCAACATTTGAGTCTTTTGACATCTGTTGAAACTTGTTTTATACTCCAGCATGTGGTCTGTCTCGGTGAATAGTCCATGTCTGCTTGAAAAGAATATATATTCTCTAGTTGTTGGGTATAGTGTTCTGTATATGTATTAACTAGATCAATATGGTTGATAGTGTTCAGATTTTCTGTGTCTTGTCTGATATTATGCTTTGTTCTATCAATAACCAAGAGGAGAGTATTAGTTCCCAACTACATTTCAGGATTTGTCTATTTTTTCCTTTGGTTTTGCAGTTTTTGCTTCATATATTTTGAAGTTCTGTTGTTAAACACATATATTTATGGTATTGCTTCTTGTTATATTAATTTTTAAATCATTAGCAAGGTCACTACCCATCTTGAAGTCTATTTTATGTGCTATTAATACAGCCATTATAACTTTCTTATGCTTACTGTTTGTGTGGTATATCTTTTTCCAGCCTTCTGCTTTCAATCTGTGTCTTATTATTTAAAATGAGAATCTTGTATACATCAAATAGCTGGCTTTTGCTGTTTTTGTTTTTTACTCCAGTCTGACAGTCTTTGCCTTTTTCTATCAAAAAATAGCAGTGTTCAGTACATTTTCATTTAAAGTAGTTGATACAGCTACATTTAGATCTGCCATTTTGTCACTTTTTATCTGTCTCATCTGTTTTTTTGTTCTTTTCCTTCTTTCCAGCCTTCTTTCGTATTAATCAATTTTTTTTATTATTCCATTTTAATCTTTCTACTGGCTTTCTAGTTATTTTTTTTTCCATTGTTTTTTAGTGATTACTCCAGGGATTTTAAAATGCATCTTTAACTTTTCCCAATCTACTTAAAGTTAATATTAAATTACTTCATGTAAGTCAAATTTTTTTGGTGGTCACAGTGCCTGGCATGAGACTTGGCAGAAAAGGAGAGGTTGATACATATTTCTTAATAATAATTATAGATGTTTATGTTGTATTAAAGGTATATGGAGGTCATATCAGAAACAAACTTTTTGGTTAATGTCAAGCTAGTCAGCAGAGAATCACTTCAAATTGTAAACATTATTATAATTTTAATGATTTGAATTTATAATTTTTTCTTGTAATTTTCATATATAGACTAGAATCTATACATTATTTTATTTCCATAAACTTGCTTTTTTATTGTAAAAACTTAAAATGACTTCTTTCCAGCTAAAATGTCTGCAGTTTCATGGAACTCTTTATGTTTTTGTGGAAGGTTCAACTGCAGATTGTTTTGGCCATGCTGTCCACATGGGACCCTCATCTAAGGCACAGAACATCCCCTTGGCTTTGCTTAGTTACTTACCAATGTCTAGAGTCCACACTGAGTGTGTTTTTATGGTCCATAGTACACTATGGGATGTGATAGCTCTGAAATCCAGGTTTGAGGGATACCCTTAAATCTGTTATTGGGTTCCAAAGTGGCAGAACCATTCCACACACTATTTGCATTTATATTTGACTTTGTGCTATTCCTGTATCAGAGGCTAAAGTTGTTCTTCTCAGAAATGAATCCCTTGAAATTTACCCATGAATTTTTATGAATTATGAAGCTGTGCAGTGTTGTGTTAATAAGGAAGGCTTTGGAGTTTGAATCTTGGAAATATCACGGACTGTGTACCTCATTTGTGGAAGAAGGGTAATCACATAACTTACCTTATAGGGCCACGGTGAAGATTGAAGATCTGCGTAAAGCCCTTTGCATAGTGTTTAGCATGTCAGTAGCCCTTATAAATGCTGGTAGTATCATTCCTTATGGTGGGGATGAGGACACTGATGATGATGGAGAAGAAGAGAAGGAGAAGGAAGAAAAAGGAGAGAAAGAGGAGGAGAAGTGGAGGGGGAAAGAGAGGAAGTGGAGGAGAAGTGGAGATGAGGAAGAGGAGGAGGAGGAGGAAGAAGAAGGAGAAGGAGAAGCAGCCCCAGCAGCAGCACCACCACCACACTGCCACCAGCTTACCGGTTGATAAAACCCAATGCCAGTCTTTTCCTCTTGTCCTCTTACAGTGAACTTATGTTAATTTGGTGATTCTACCTAGAATTGTCCTTCTGTATACCTTCTTCTAACTAACTGAAGATTCATCCCTTGCAATAATTTCTCTCTCCTGATGTTTAAAAGGTACTTTATAAGGTACTATCATAGCTTGCTCCTTCCTTTTCATTTCCCCAGATCTTCCTTCCTTTCTATATTAAGTCTTGGAGTCTGCCTAAGTATTTCCCAGTTTTCACTTTTATAACCCTTTCCCAATATGTTATAAGCTATTTTTGTCTCTATCACAAATTAGGAAGGCAGGAAAGAAACATTTATCAAGCTGCTCCCACATGCCAGTCTGCCCTAGGGACTAAGTTAGACCCATTTACACTTCGCAGGTGTTAATTTTACATACTGAAAAATCAAGAGCTCAGAGGGATTACAAACTTGCTCAGGATGACACAGCTAGGTGTAATTTTTAATTACATAATCAATTACATGACTAGAGTAATCAAGATCTGAGACAAGTCTTTCTAACTTCAAAGCCCAACTTTCATCCTCTAACCATGAGAGCACAAGGTAGCGAGGGAGGAAGGCACACAGTTTTTAATGGGGACAGGGTTAGGGGAGTGGCAACCGAGGTGAGAAGTCATCCAAGGCCAATGCTAAACTCATATTGTAGTTGAGGCCGGGCCCTGCCCATTGGAATTGTTGGGTGTTACTGCCAGAATCCAGCCCAAAGCCAGTTGTGGGAGGTCTGAAAGGCCCAGAGAATTCAGATGGAGTCTCCAACCCTACCCAAGGAGGAAAATCATGGACCAAGAGAAACCCAGGGAATTAGTGTTTTTGGCAAGAGACTTGAGAACATTCTGAATTGAGAATGTCATTCTTAACTTGAAGGTAAAGGGCTCCTCTGGTTTTGAAAATCAGTTGTATATTTTTGGAACATGTACCACCTTCATGTGGTTCCCAAGTGGTGACATTATTATGGTTGCTGTCAAATTCCCTGTTGATATTGGGAGGAGACCTCAAGGAAAAAATGATTTTAAAAAGCCTATATTGCCAGAATGGTGGGTTAGCTGAGATAGGGTCCAATTGACCCCGGATTAGCCAACTTAACCCCAGTGTCAACTGAGGACTCTGCAGCCCTTTCCAACAATTCAACCTAATCTGGAGGGAACAAGAGGTGAGGGTGGGCTTGGCTTTAGTCCAGCAGCCATCTGGTCAAGTTGGAACTCAGAGTAGTTCCCAAGAATTTACTTGAGTAGTTGTCAAGTTTTCCTTGTTGCTTCTCAGAGAACATGAAGCTCCAGCCATGTTCCAGTGGCCCCTGGACCACACAGGCTCATGACCCACTTTAAAAACCTTGTGATGGGGGATGCAATTGACTTTTTTTTTGCTCCTGAGCTCAAATCAACCTGAACTCTTTGAAAGTCTGAAGGTAGAATTAACTCAAAGAAATGAGATTTTAGGAAGAACAAAGCCAAGTAACCAGCTTGTATGCTGGGAAATGGTCAGATTAGCTCTTAACAGGTCAAGTGTAGGCCTCGAAAGGAGGTGTCCATGTAGGCCAAGATGAATAGGGCATGTCATTCTTTTTTCTGAGAACATTTTCTGGGATCTCTGAGGCCCTTTGTTTATTTCTCTACAAAAACTGAATGTTTAAGAATTCTATATTGGAAAGAGAAATGTATATACAAACAGGTGTTCAGATGATCAAAACAATTTATCTTTGGAAAGAGAGTCTTCAGATGGCTCAGTGTCAGGAAGTCAAAAGGAAAGGACATGCAGTCATTGAGTTAATAGAATATTATTTTACTGAAGGAACAAAAAACCTATTATTAAACAGAACTGAAAGATTTAAAGTTACTTGGGAAGAGAAAAGACATTACACTTCTGATACCTTTCTGTGACTGGAAGTGCCCAGTACCCAGTCTCATGTTTATCTGGTGCCCAGTCTTGGCCATTGCCCCCCTTCAATTGAGGAGAACCCCAGCAGGGTGTATTTATTTTCAAGATTGGGTTGCAGAGAAAACAAATTCCCTGTGGTAGAGATAAAGATTTGGAAGATTTCAGATCTTGTTCCCAAACCTAGCATTTGGAAAACATTGAGCAGAGACTCATAAGGGATCCCAGGGGAATCATAGTCCAAGAATTCTTATAAAGAAGTGAGGAAGAAATAGCCCCAGGGAGATAGAGGAAGATAACGAAATGATACTTGCTGAATACACATGCTACGAAGTACCAACGTACACATGCTGCTGGGGAAGAGCCCGTGGACCTTCCTTGGGTCAGTGAACAAGGTGGAGGTCAGAGAGGCAGGGTGCTTATGTTCAGGTTCCCTTGTGGAGGGGGAAAGTGAGCTGCTTCTTGGGGTGGCACAGCCTTGGAAGCAGCTGTGAGGGGTGGGGCAGTTTGCTCAAGTAAAGGGATTGACTATTAGACTGCAGCAGCCATGGGGCAGCTCTCAGGAATAAGCTAATCTTTCATCCTTTCCTGAGACCATCTCTCTTTCTCTTTCTGCATTTTCCTCTCTTGATAACAGCTTTCTATGCTTACTCGGAGCATCTGTTTCCTCTAATTTCAGGCTTGTACTTCACGTGGGCCCGCAGTAGCTTTCTAATTCTGAATTCTACCTCAGGGCATCTCTTGATACATACTTCTTCCTTCATCTCCCTCTCTCTCTTCTCTCAGTTTCCTAATTTCACCTTTCCTGAAAGATTGACCCAGAATCTCTCTTTGTACCACCTCCAGGCCAGAGTCAGAATTTTCTGTCACTCAGCCAAGCTCTGGGTTGGGCTGTCTTGGGTCAGTGGCTTTACCTGTGTGGCTGGGGAAACAGGGTCAGGTGACAGAAAACCTGGCCATGCCCCCAGGCAGCTGGGCAGAGGTGGCACTCTGATGCAGCCATAGACATCGCTTCCTTCCTGAGAATAACAATGGGCAAAATAAAGCATGTCCTTTGAAAGGCACAGAACCTCTGCAGAAGCTTCCCATGTAGGTGATCTGAAGCTGTTGTTCTCTGCATATGTTTTAGTGGCATAGTGCTTTGGCTTGTTTTGGTTATTTATTTATTTTTTTTTGTAATAGTGATAGACTTAGACAGAAACACACTGCCCTATCTATTCCCACACGATGGCAGCCATTAATTTTTGAGAAGATAGGGTAGCAGGATGCTGTTCTGAGTGTTGAGGTATTTTTGTTTGGTGCAGTTGAAAGCTCAGTTGAAACAAAAGCTTTTGTGTTCTTAACACAGGTAGTTGCAACAAAGAAAACGCTCATAGATGGTTGTGGATAACACTTGGGACTGCATTTCGTGAGCTGCAGAGCACTGTGCACACTGCCATTAACATGTGGGGCTGACGGTGAGGTGGGGGCTCTGCTCAACTGTGTCCTAGTAGTTGCATCTTAGGCAGGAGAACAGTAATAAAAGTCTCTGCCACTCCTTTGTGGCTCATTTTTAGGCTAGATGGACGCATGGGACAAGGCACATGGTCATCTGAGGCCTGTTTCTGGTAAAACAGTGAACAAAGCAGTTTTTAACCTTTGACAGCTCATTCAAGACAGAGGTCTTCAAACTGAGGCACGTGGGGACCATTGGGAGACAAAAAGATTCTCAAGACGTATATAAGCAACTTGGAAAATTAATTAAAGGAATCAATTTCCGGGTTCTCTGCTGCCATGTATATTCTTTCACAGAATTGCTCTGTCTGAACATGGGTCTTCGGTGGAGGTTCTCACTTCCTCTTTCACAATTGTCCTTCTCCTACTTTTCAAAATAAAGGCATTCTCCCCACTCCTGCCATCCCACGTGTTACCACCCTACTTTGTCCCATAGTGTGATAACTGTCTGGGGGGCCAGACAAAGGCCGTGCAGATGCTGGCATTGAGACCAGGAAGTGCTCTACCTACCAGCTTCACATCCCCTGGCTCAGGGAGTTTTCAACTTTCTGCTTTTGTCACAATTGAAGGAAGACTTACCAGCTGGTAGATCGTTCAGAATAATTCTTGGTGATAAATTACTATATTGCTCTTAGTATATGCCTTAGTTCATTTGGGCTGCTATAACAAAATACCTTAGAGTAGGTGATTTCTGAACAACACAAATGTATCCATCATGGTTCTGGAGGGTGGGAAGTCCAAGATCAAAGCACCAGCAGATTTGGTGTCTGGTGAGGGCTCACTCCGCTTCGTAGAAGTGCCTTTTTGCTGTGTCGTTATATGGTAGAAGGAAAGGCAAATAAGCTCCCTCAGGCCTTTTCTGTAGGGACACTAACCCTATTCCAGAGGGCTCAATCCTCATGACCTAGTCACCTCCCAGATCCTATACCTCGCATACTAGTACATTGGAGGTTAGGTTTCAACATAGGAATTTTGGGGGAACACAAACATTCAGACCACAGCAGTATACAATCCAAGAGACGTTGGAAGACTTAAGTAACATTTGTATAACAATTCTTTTCCTTTTATAACTTCTTATTTATGTTGAATAAGTTTTATTAGAACCTATAGCTTTGGAAATAAAACTGGAAATAGGACTGTTGCTGAACCTGTCTCATTTCAGTAGGAAGGATTATTGATCTTGGGCTATATAAACTTACTGAGAAATTCATTCACCTACAACTACATTTCCAATAAAATTTTACTTTTAATGTTTAATAATTATTTATCAAGATTTGAATTGATTTGTTTTTTGATGAATTGTATACTTCTAATAATTATAATGAAAGCTGATCCAGGACAAAAAATTTAAGCCTTAGAGACTTATGATCATAGGAAATAAAAAATATTTAATTTACATACATATTTTTGTTTCAGAAAAGTATAATAGAATGATCAATATATGATTTTCAAGTATAAAAATATATTACATTAGGACCTATGTGGGGCGTGGAATGAAAATATGAATTCATAAAGAAAAATAAATGATGTAGAATTCATGTTAAAGAGCTTGTGTGCATATATTTTAAGCTGTTTATGGTGAAAATTAGATTGCTGTGGCATTATGATCTGTTGGATACATCTAAAATAATGTTGTAGCAGTTTTGTTTTTATATTCTTTGCAACTATTTAAATAAAAGAGGGAAGTTTTTAGATGATAATGTAAAAATAAAAGAGAGGGGAGCTGGATAGTTTTAAAATTCTCATACGAGTATAAGTGCAGAGAAGTCTGCAGGCTGCCAAGCTGAGTGTCACTAGGGAAAAGGAATGCATACCGAAGGCAACAAACCCTGATTCTGCCACTCTTTAGCTCTGTGACTTTGCACAAATTACTTAAACTGATCCACTTTGATTTCCCTGAGCAATGAAAATAATACTTTCCTTACTAAATCATGGTGAGAATTAAGTGACTTGATGTGGGCCCACTCTTAGCAGAGGGTCCTGTATGTAATAAGTAAGTGTCAGTTTCTCTCCTCTTCCCCCAAGGCCATTGTGATTCCCCTCTCTATCTCTCTGATTCTTCCTTCCTCACTCCTTCATGTATATTCAAAGGTAGCCTCCCTTTACATCTCTTATTAAGTATGCTTGATTTATATTCAGAAGGTCCCAAAGTATCTTCTGTAAGTCCACTCACCCAACAAATAGATACTGAGCACTTATATTCCAGGCACCATGATGACACTGGTGATATATCCATGAATAAAAGAAGGCAAAATTCCTATTTTAACGGAGTTTATATGGTAACTGTGTGGCCATGAGAATGCATTGGCTGCTCTCAGGATCGCAGTGTCCTTTACTATCTTTAGCTAATGGGAGACCAGTTGGCTTTCTGCAGATCGGTCCAGCCATCTAATTAAAATGCATTGAGAAACTCCCAGTTGTTAGGACCATAATCAAGCATTCTCCATCTGGAAAGTGACCACAGCAACATTCTTTCTGAATAAAATCCTCCTCTGTGCAACCTTTATTACAAATATGTGTGGAGATTAATTTTATCATATATCTATTTTGGGATTAAAATGCAAGTATCTCTGATTTTCTTTCATTTTTGACTGTTTCCTATTTGTTTACAATATCAAATACAATTTGAATGACTCAAACCAATTTGTGTTTTCCTTCCAAAGCAATAATTTGTTTTGAGACTTGCTTCTAGAATGTAACTTAAAAAATTTTTTAAATTAAGAATTTAGGGATAAGAATAAAGATCTGGATATTCAAAGTGATTCTGTTTCTGCCTGATTTTGAAACTGTATCATGGAATGTTGTTCTACCACTTATTTGGAAAACTAGTCTCCCATAAATACAGCACTGAATTAATTTACCCAGATTTAATCCAGAAACATAAAAATAGCGTGTGGTACCCAACACTTATGGTTTCCTTCTCTCTAGGGGGACAGGTCTTTAAAAGAAGCCAGAATTTTTTAAATGATTCATTTCAATTCTTTGAGCCAAAGATATCTTTGATCAGGATAAAGAGTTCTTTGAGTCAGGTTTAAAAATATTTTTTTCTCTTTTTTTATTGAGATAAAATTCACATAAAATTCATGATTTTAACTCTTTTAAAGTTTATAATTCAGTGGTTTTTAGTATACTTATAATGTTGTACAACCATAAGCACTATCTAATTCTAGAACATTTCCATCATCCCAAAAAGAAACTCTCTACCTCCCAATTCTTTCCTCTCTCAATCCCTGACAACCACTAATCTATTTTCTGTCTCTGTGAATTTGCCTACTCTGGACATTTCATAGACATTGGAATCATAAAACAGATGGCTGTTTTCACTCAGCATAATGTTTTCAAGATTTATCCATGTTGTAGCAGTATGAGTACTTTGTTCCTTTTTATGGCTGAATAATACTCCATTGTATGGATATACAACGTTGTGCTTGTCTGTTATGGACATTTGGGTTGTTTCTACTTTCTGGCTGTTATGAATAATGCTTTCATGAACATTCATGTACAAATTTATGTGTGAACATGTGTTTTCAACACTTTTGGGCACATACATAGGAGTGGAATTGCTGGATCATACAGTAACTCTATGTTCACTTTTTGAGGAACTGCCAAAATATTTCCACAGAAGTTGTATCATTTCCATAAAAATATTTTTATATGTATTTGCTGTTTGTGTGCAAAATATATATTTTATACTAGAAGTTTCCTTTCCTAGTTTCATAAAGTGAAAAAAATGTATTTTATACTAGAAGTTTCCTTTCCTAGTTTCATAAAGTGAAAAAAAATGTACTTAACATGGATGTTCAAGAGAAAAAAGTAACTAATTAAATAGAAAAAAATTTCACTTAGCAAAATGAAGCAATTATTTTATGCAAGTTATATATATTATAGCTTATATGTATATAAAATCTTTCCATTTCTCAAAAATATATTCATGATATATAATGGATGGAGAATTTTTTATTTCTAAGGATAAAAATTGATATGTTTTCAGTTTAACCATCACTAAAGAAACATTATGTCCAAAAACCATTGAAGTTCTCCTTTAGAAAATATTTTCATTGCTATGAATAATGAAAGTAATGATTTCAACATTATAATGCATCCTGTGTTTTAAGAGATATATTTATGTGTGACATGAACAGACTTTAACCCAGGACACAGAACCTCACTTGTCAACAAGAATTTTCTGGAAGAGAAGAGAAGACTGGCAGATTTTTTTCTAAGTACCAAGACTTACCTGTGAAGTCATCTGTGCACATAGTATTGATGAAGTGCTCTTTCAGATGGACCCAGTCCTCGGCCTCAGATCTCTGGTGAGTATCCTCAGTGTGATCACCTGCTTTTATTTAATACTTTCTCCTCCATGTTGGTTCTATAGGTATAAATTATTTGAATGTTTCATATGTCAAAAAGCCAAATCATTCCAGAAAGCTATGGATTATGCCTGCCATTTCGTGATCCATTTGTGTTATTAAGCATCCACCCTCACTACTGTTCCTGAAATGCACCCACATAATCAGCAAATGGGAAACTGCACAAGTAAAGCCCCCAGATTCTTTTTCTGTTACTCGCTAAGTTCAAATAGCAAAAGCCTTATGTGCCCAGGGATTCAGGGTCCCTATAACTAGAAGAGTTAGGACAACGTACTTCATGAGTACAGGTTAACAACCCCCATAGATGTCCCTGTCCTAATCTCTGGAACCTGTGAATATGTTATGTTGCGTGGCAAGGGGGAATGAAAGTTACAGATGGAATTGAGCTTGCAAATCAGTGGACCTTGAGAGCAGGGAGATGACTCTGGATTATCTGGTGGGGGGCAGTATAATCACGGGTATCCTTAGAAGGGAAAGAGGGAGACAGGAGATCAGAGTCAGAGAAGGAGATGTGACTGTAGATGCAGAGGCCAGAGGGATGCAGCAAGAGAGATGCAACTGGCCACTGCTGGCTTTGAGACTGGAAGGGGCCCAGGAGCCAAGGCATGTGGGCAGCATCTAGAATGTGGAGAAGACAAGGAATCAGATTCTCCCTTGGAGCCTCCAGAAGGAACGCAGCCCTGCCAACACCTTGAGGCTCACCAGTGAGACCCGTGTCAGACTTCCGACCTCCAGAACTGTATGGTCATAAATATGTGTTGCTATTTAAGCCACCAAGTTTGTGGTAATGTATTCCAGCAGAAATAGGAAACCAATATGAGATTGTTAATTGAGACTAAAAAAAGATGTTGAAAGTTAAGACAGGGAAATGTTAAATAGTGAAAATATGAAAAGTTTTGAAGATGATGAAGGTGTATTTATGGGCAGTGGAGGAAGAGAGGGTGGTAGGAAGGAGAGAGTTTATCTCAGAAATACAATCCACGCTTATTTGGAGTGGACATAAAGGAAACTGCAAAGGAATCGTAATTGAGGATGATTTTTTAGAGAGAAAAAGGAAATGATCTTATTTTTTAATATCTACAGCAGGAAGAATAGCCTAGTGTAGGGTGGCGAGATGGTGACAGGGATTCAGACCTGACCTGAGCTGGTGCCCTTGGGGCCACTCTGCCTGCACCCTTCGGAGCATGTTACCCAACATTCTGAGTCACTTTGCTCTTCTGTAAAACGCAGAAAAAACGTGCTGTGCCCGCAGTTTTAATGAGGTTCTATAATGGAGGTGACAGCTGTTATAAGATGCAACATGTCCTATTTATAAATGTCCAAAGTGTTGAGAACTCATTTAACAAGCAGTAGTTGTAAATACACGTTCGACTTGATTTAAAACAGTTCATTCCAGTGTTTAACACCTCCTTCGTATTTGTCTCATAATTTACGTAGTTACTACACTGAAATGCCATGGCTAGTCTTGGGATTATCCTGAAAATGGCTGGGCAGAAGTATGGGAGCCAGGAAGTATGGGCCAGGCTCACCCCCATTGCCTCGTTCCTAGCCAGGAATGAGGTACATAGCTCTGTAAATTTCTGGAGTGTTTATCAGCCTCTCAGCACAAGAGGAAGGACTAAAGGATGGAGGATGAAGGCTCAGTTAGGATGTGAGGTTTCAGAGAGGAAAAAGCTGTATGCAGAATGAGAGACAAGGGCAGCAGAGAAATCACAGCCCAGGACTGAGCCCTAGTTCTCTTACTGTCTTTCGGGAGGATGAAGCTCCAGCCGCAGCAAGATGATGAATGTGGACGCTCTTTGACAAATTAGAGCCTAGAAAACGTGTGCAAATATTAAGTGGTCTTTTTTGATTGCATCTCTCCTCTGTTAAAATATGTTTGTAATAATGAAGTTACCGCAGTCAGATTTCTGCCTCTCTTATAAGGCCCTGGACTACCTGACTTTTCTCTAACTATTCCATGTTATTTCCCTTCCCCTCCAAGCTATCCTCCTAGTCCAGTTAGGTTTCCTTCCATCCTCCCTCCTTCTAGTTGGTTCCACTGAATGGCATCTGGGATGCACTGGTCTCAGCAGTGTCCTTGAACAAAGCTGCCTCCTTCTCTGCCCCCTTTAGATTTCATTCCAAGATTCCTCTCCCATCGACATCTCACCTTCAAAGTGTCCCCACGGTTTCCAGCACAGTGAGGACCACACTAAAGCGGTTCAGTACCTATTTCTTGGGTAATTAAAAAAAGGAAAGATAATGCTGAAGAGAGAGGAAAACATTTATCTTGTCACTGATGACAAATCACCTGGTAGCAGCAGCCTGTTAGAAATAGAAAGCAACTTTCTGTTCTTTTCTTTTTAAATTGGTTTCACATGAAAAGGAACAGTTCCAATTAATCTGCATTTTTGTTTTTCTGTAGGTCACTTATACTTATTCTTTTTTCTGTACAACATGTTTATGGGGTAAGTACATTCATTAGCTCTGATTGTATGTTGAAAATTCACTTTATTGAATGCATGGTTTCTGTTATAATTTCAAACAAATCACTCTCTGGGACTTAGTTTTATCACTTATAGAAAGGAGACTTGGACTAAAGAAACTCTGAGGTATCTTTTATATTTTATAGTCAAGACTACTTACTGAATTGCCTAGGTATTGGAGATTTCTTTATTTTATAGGTAACATAACCCTTTCTTAAAAATGTTTTTGGAAACAGGCAGGAGGCAGCTGGGTTATTTCAAGATGAAATCAAGAGGTGTAAGATTAAATTTGAACATTCTAGTGCTGAAGAAAGATGAGCCTAGAACATTCTGTAATAAGCTGTCTTCCTTCTGCTTCCTTGAAAGAATCGAAGTTATTAAATCCAACCTCAGGTGTTTCTGGGAAATCCCATTATGGGCTGCCTGCAGCTCAGATTGCTCTTGAGACAATGGAACTAGTTTAAATCACTCTAGTGAACACATCTCTCTCTGTCGGAACCCTCCAGCGTGGATTCGCCCAATCCAATTTCAGTTATTCCAGTTATCACAGGGCTTTTCTAAGCAAATCAAGATAGGCAGTTACCTTCTTTTTTTTTAACCAGTTGGGAGCAGAAAATACCTAAATCAAGGAATGAGGAGCCCTTGGTTCTTGGTTCTGCTGATGATTCAGCACTTAACCTATCCAAGACTTAGTTATCTCCTCTGTTAAGTAGGGGTAAGACTTGCCCAATTTAGTTCACATGCGTTTGAGACCATCGCCTGAAATAATGAGTGGAAACACACTGTGATATATACATGTGTGTATTTTTTCTACTTCTCCTACCTGATTTTTCTAAGTTCATTTTTGTATCATTCTTTTTTTCTACTATAAAAATCTGCAGAGTCTTAAATTTTACTCCTTTTGTTTCTTATGGTCCGTCCGTATGAGTAGATGTGATTCCTGAACCAAAGATTGTTCTATCCTGGACCCTCCTATCAAACTGTGGTAGGAATATGCAGAGATTCTAGAGATTTCACAGAGAGTGGCTATAGTTGGGCTTTAAAGGTAGCAATACAAATTGATATAATATATGCTTATTGACACAGGAATGTGTCTTTTTGAAATTTATCTTACATATTTATTTTGATTTAGGCACAAAGATAAATATGCATAGGAATATTAGTTGCAGGGTAGCATTCAGCAGTGAAAGAAGGGAGCCACCCACATGACCATCAGTAAGGGCTGGCTAAACAGGTTATGGTTCTTGGTCTGAAGAATAGCCACATGCATGACTTCAGAGGGATTTTGAAGACTTAAAATTATGTGAAACAGCAAAGTACAGAGTGATAAGCCATTTGGGTAAAAATAAAACAAGTTCAAAATCACCGAAAGGGAGTGTATGTGTGTGTATGTGCACACATTGGTGCACATGTGCTCATGTGCCTGTTGCCCATGTGCGTGTGTGATCATTGTGTGAATTATGCTTATTAATGACCAAATACAAAGTTGAAAAAAAGGCCCTGTATGGGAGGGAACTTGGGACCAGGGTTGGCAGAGAAAATTTCTTCTCCTACTATATTCTTTTGCACTATTTGAAATTTTTAAAAATCATGTGTCTGTATTATTTGTTTTTCAAAAAAGAAAATAGAGGCACAAATATAGGACAGATTATTAATCTTCTAGAAATTAAGAACTTCTTCTCTTGAACTTTCTATGTGACAAATATTTGTTTAAAAATATTTGAGATAAGCAGATAGTGACTTTTCCTTTCTTCTCTTTGAAGAAGGGTAAGTTTTTGAGAGTGTAAGTGTCTGCCCAGGGAATGTGGTTCATACTTTGAATGTGTAGTCATCTGAAGTATTGTCTTTAGCTTTTTAATGGGTTTATATGATCTATATTTGAGATGCAGACTCTTCCTGTATAAATTCACCTTCCCCTTTTAAATGTCTATTGGGGAATGCTAATGTGGAAGAACTTTTTAGAGGCTAAAATCACCTCTTGCTTTTTTCTTTTACTGGCCTAACTCAAAGCTTTATATGTGACTGTTCCTGTTTCTTTACTAGAATCTGCTAATCCATTTTAAACAGATTCTTCCCTGAAATGTAATTTTGCTGCAAATATCTCAGTGATGCTCAGCAAAAATAAACACACACACAGACAAAAAAGAAAACCCAACTTGCCCTTGTTATCAAGCCATCTAATCAACTGACCTTTTTTCCTCTGGTTGCTTTGATATTTCAGTGAACACATAGTAATGAAGCCCAACCCTAAATGAACCCAAGTATTCAGGCTAGTTACTTCAAGTGCTTTCATGCTGTCCTGACCTGGCCCCATGTATTTAATTTTTTTAACCTTATCAGGGTTTTGAACTTAATATTTCTGCATTCGTAGATAACAATGTTACTCAAAACTCAAGAGGCATATATTTCTGAAACTCCAAATACATTTTTTATCTTAAATTATCTAATTGCTTGGCTCTTGTCAAGCTTCAAATTCTTACATACTTTTAATTACTCATGAGAATTTTGTTTATAAAGTTGTCTTTTTAAAATTAATGCTTAAAGACAGTTTCTTTTGAATTCTGTCTGAGCATATTTTTCTTCAAAAAAGTATAAATTGTGTGATTAAAAAGAAAAAACGTATGCTGGATAGACTCCTTACCATATATATGTACACACATGTGTATATTCATATTTATTCACATGTACCTATGCACATATATGTGCACGTATATGCACATATATACATATGTATATATGTTTATGTATATGTGTATATGTCTTGTATATATGAGAACTATAAATATCATTTCAGTTGTTTTATGTTTTCCCATTATACATTGGACTAAAGGCTTAAGTTTACAGCCTTAAGTTTGAAAATGTCTACTTCTTATAAAAATGCGTGATTAATATGTAAATGGTGCAGTGAGGGCTGGACTAGGCAAGACCATGAACCAGGCAAAGTTTATTTCTGATGCCTTCTTGATCTTCCTAGCCATGTTCTCAGGCCTAGCACCAAGGGCTGCTTTTACCACCACGTGGGGGCCTCAACCAGCCCTCCTTCCCGGTCTGCGGCCCCACCTGTGATTGAGCGCTCAGTGCTCATCCCATCTCGCTCATGCGGGTGCCTCACGGGCTCTGCGTGTCGCTGAGGGATCCACATGTGGACATACTTACTCTGGGACCGTACTTTTGCATTGAAGTGTCTGATGACTCTGGGTATAGATGATGCGGATTCATGAGGACCAAGGGCCGATTCTTCCCTGAAGGCACTTGTGTGTGTGTGTGTGTGTGTGTGTGTGTGTGTGTGTGTGTGTGTGTGTTGGGGTGGCGGTGACTCTTCAAAGAGAGTGTTGAAGAAAAGTTAGCTAAAAGTGGGGAAAGGGCTCAAATGATGCAAGTTCAGGAGCTCTCTGGTTGAGAAACACATTAGAGAAAACATCTTGGAGTCTCAGCAAGTTGTAGAAAGACCTATTTGAATCTGAGGCCCAAGGCTGCAATTAGAGCATTTTCCCAGCAAGGACGATTTAATAAGGGAGACATGCCCTTGCTGATCTTGGAGGGAAAGCAGAGGGTCCTGAAAAAAAAAAAGCCAAGCTTTTCATTGAAAGTAGACTCCACTGTGTACTTATGGCTTGCCTGACTACAGTTTACACTGTAAGATTGTTCACAACTTAGTAAATTAAGTCTTACCAGGAGAGAGAAATTGCAGAAGATTCTAGTTAAAGCAAAATGGCTTTAGAAGGAGGCCTTTTCCCCCTCCAGTGTCCTCAGTTTTGAAAGCTTCTTGCTCATTTAATCAACCCTCCTTTTTATGAAGATGCAGCATCAATTCTTCACCTTTTTACGTATTAATATTAATCTGTTCTTCTCATGGATTCAATGGTAATGTATGCTTGGAATTCTCCTGAGTTAGGGAGACCAAGAGTGCTTGTTATAATGTACATATTATGTACCCAAATGAGTGATGCAACTGATATACTAAATAAGATGTTTCACTTTCCAGAGTGGAAAGGAATACATTGGTCCTTGCGGAGGAAGAGATTGCTCGGTTTGCCAGTGCTTTCCTCAAAAAGGGTCTCGGGTAAGTGATGTAAACACCAACATGGGCAGTACACCTCAATCTTGAGCCATTGTGAATGTTTGACATTAAGCCATCCCAGGTCTTTAGCATGTTTTGGTCATCGGTAATGTTTATATTTTTTTATAGTCAAAGTTTTTCACATTCTTGCAAGCATTCCCAATTATAGTTGACTGTGTGTCAGGCTTAGAAGACAGTCTAGGAAGCAGTGATTCACCTAATGTTTTATACGACACTAGTTTTATAAATTGGCCTATGAAGAAAGGGTCCTGGTGTCAAATGGTGCGTACTGGGTCACCATCTTGATATATCAGCGTATCGATGGCTCTGAGAAGTACTGCAGTAAGTGGAGAAAAAAAACTATTTAACTTTGTTTAGTCTTTCCAGGCATTTGACCACAGGACTTTTTTTTTGGATGGTACCTATTGAAACATGTGGAATAGTGTTCTAATTGAAGAAATAGCTACATTTATTGCATGCTTGTTATGCGCCAGGCACTGTTCTATGCACTCAAAATGGTTTAGCCATTATCATTATCTTCTCACAACAATCGATTTATCATACCACGTTTTTTTACCACATGAGACTGAAGCACAGAGCTGGTTAGTGTCTTGCTCAAATCCCTCCAAAACAGAGCTCTTGAGAACTATGCTTGATTCTCCGTTCTCCAAAGCACAAGCACTCTCTTGGTTACTGTCTATCAGGTCTCTTGAACATTTATTAACATATCCCCTATGTTCTGACAGTAGCAATTGGCAGCCCGTTAATTTGTTTGTGATGAAGTGTTAGATCAAACAATTCTTTAATTAAAATGACTCCCACAATTTCACAAAAAATGAGTGTGCTTTAGAAGGTTTGGCCAATTTTTGAGTCAGATCAATGATTCTTTGGAAATATCTCTTAATCCATTCAGGCTGCTATAACACAATACCATAGACTGGGTGGCTTAAACAACAGAAATTTATTTCTTACACACTTCTGGAGGCTGGGAAGTCCAAGGTCAAGGTGCCAGCAGATTTAGTGTCTGATGAGGGCCCTTTTCCTGGCTTGCAGGTGGCTGTCTTCTCATGGTATTCTTGCATGGTAGAGAGAAAGAGCTCTCTGGGGTCCCATTTTTAGGGGCACTAACCCCATTTCTGAGACCTCTGCTCTGATGACATAATTACCTCCCAAAGACCCCAGTTCCTAATACTATGACACTGGAGGTTAGGATTTCAATATATCAGTTTTTGGGGTGGAGGAAATATTCAATCCATAACAGTGTCCAAATCAATCCTACAGAGTTGTGTCTGACATTCAAAAAGCACAATTCAGTAAAGAGCAGTCTAGGAGGATGCAAAACGTTACCTTCCTGAAAGAAGGGACCATGCATTGTCCCCACTGTATTGATTTATCCTCACACAGTAGGTGCAATATGCGTGGGGATCCTT
>CAUYSK010059054.1:0-42601 GCA_963575035.1 Avahi laniger | reverse complement strand
TCGGCCTCACAGTCCTTCAGCATGTGCAAAACCTAGTTCCTTAATGTATTTGTTTCCCCTCTAACTAAATGTGTTTACTTTTGCTCCTGAATAAGAACGTTTGATGCTATAATTAAGGGGCTCAGATTGCACCATCTCACTTAGGCTTCCACAAAGGCAACACGGTTTTTTGTGTGGTGCTTAAAAAAAAAAGTTGGACTATACATTTGCTTTCGACACTATTCAATTCTATTAAAGAAGATTAATATGTTTGTATAATACAGGGGAAAGCTTTTGGTATGTGTTAAGTATAAATAAGTAGTTAGTAAACAAGTTTTAAAAACGTAGAATTCGTAAGATGGATTAAGATAAGTAGTTAGTAAATAGAACTTATGTTAAACATAGAATGGAATAGAGAGGTCCAACATACCCAACATTCCTAGGCACTAAATATATGTGAGACATGAGAACACAAACTATGGTACATTAAATATACAAAATACTAAATATAAACAGTGCACAAAATATACATGAGCACAAAATAGTCATGAGGCCTTAAATAGGCCACTCATTTCTGTCCTCCAGTGTCCTGTTTCCAAGAAACATAATAAAAACCATGGCTGCTCCACAGGCCACCAGGCAAAGCGCAGCTTCTTGGCAGGTTTACTTGTGCCTCCATCTCTTTGATGGAACAAGTGTGTGTCATTGGCTCGGGGCACCTTGCCTCTGCGGGTGCCCTTACTCAAACCTGGTCTTCGCGGCACCACCATGAGCAGGAAGGCGGAGGTTGCAGAGAGGGCCGCGGGATTTAGCTAATACGCTTCTTCCACCAGGCTTGTACCCCCCCTTAATGGTGTTTCCTCATCCCATGTCTTTCCCCTGCCTTTTTCAAATTGGTGTAATAAACTGCAATTCAGGCATCTTAATGTGGTCTGTGAGCCCTTCTGCTCAGTGACCTCTTAGAGAGCTTTCCTGGTAGTGTGCCTCAGGCCATTGTATTTCTGACATGACAACAGTTCATGTCAAAATACAGAATTCATTTGGGGTCAGGTTGATTTTGTTTCCCTTTTCCTCGTAGGAATGTGTAGTTTGCATCTGGTCTCAGCCACGTGTGTTGAACTATAGTTTACCATTTCCGTAGAAGCAGATTTTCATCACATGTTCACTCCTTCTGAATACTTAGAATGTCCCATATGCCACCTCCTTCTCATCTCCTTCAGCATTTAGTCCACAGCCAGGCACCATCTTAGACTCTGGGGGCTGAGAGGAAAAGCACGATCCCTTCCCAAAGGACAACATCTTCGGTAGTAAATACATTAATGTATTAAATGCAATGATCTGGGTAGTCAGAGGCAGCCTCTCTAATGACTCTAATAAAAGATGACATTGAGCTTTTGGACAAGGATAAAAAGGGCATTTATGGCTGAGGGTACATGATGCTTTCAGCTAAAAAAGACTAACCTACAAGAACCAAAAGCAACTCTGGTTATCCGAGACTTTAACAGAGGTCACTGGGGTAGATATATGACAAGGACGCAGGTGTGTCCAAGGCCAGGGCAGGAAGAGCCAGAGACAAGATGCAGGCAGGACAATCTCCCTTTTGTCACTGACACTCTTTATGTTGTCTTCGTTCTTCTCTGCAGACCACCCCTCTCACTTCACATCTACTCGTCCACTCAACGCGTGTTTACTGAGCACCCATTATGTGCGAGGCACTGTGCTGCGTGCTGCGTAAATGTCCTAACTCTCATGGAACTGACATGCTGGAGTGGGAAGGTAGATGCTATGAGTGAGTTAGTTACAGAGCGTGTTAGGAGGGGAATGCACGTGAGTTGCAGTTTTAAATAAGACGATCAGGGAAGGCCTCACTGAGAAGTGACATTTGAGTAAAGACTTAAAGGAGATGAGGGATTGAGCCAGGAAGTTACCTGGGGAGAGAGCAGATGAAGCAGCTCTTCAAATGCTCCGACATGGGAGCAAGGAGGCTGGAGCAGTGCCAGCAAGGGGGAGAAGTAAGATTCTGAGGTCAGGGAGGTGGTTGTGTAGCAGGACATTGCATGAGATAAGGGAGCCGCCAAAGTGTTCTGAGCAGAGGAATAGTTTTATCAGACTTATAACAGGAGTGCTCTTGTTACTGTCTTGAGAACAGACTAAAAGAGTCAGGGCAGCTCTGCCATTTACTCTCCGCCTTAGTTTCTTCCATGTGTAAAAGTAAGAGATAAACATCGTCTTTACTGCATGGGGTCGGCGTGAAGTTTAAATGAGTTAATACATGTAAAGCTCTTCCAACAGTGTCTGACATGCAGTAAACACGCCACTGCATACTTTTGCTAATATTATGGCTCCAATATATGAGGTCTAGAAGCATGTGGCATAGGTAAGGTAGGTTGAGAAAATAGATGATTGTTTTCATAACTTCATTTATTTTTTGGAGAAAGGCTTATTGAATGGATGATTTTGCTTTTCAAGCAAAGCTATAAAATAATCCCAAAGATGTAGGAATTGGTATGGTGGATATTTGGTGGACACGGATTACATTGAAACACTGCGACTTGGGATTTGTTTTTGATGTTTTTGTTCAGGGGCCTGTTAATGTGTAAAGTCAACACATTCGAGTCTCCAAAATGATAAAATATTGCTTAAATTGAAGTGCAGTTCCTTTCTTTATGAGCTCTTTTATTGTGGCAGATGATCTCCGCTCTGTGTGTGTGTACACAGCAGACACAATTGTGACTCAGGGCTTTTTTGTGGGGAAAAAAATCCAAAACTATTATTAGGCTCCAGTGACCAAAGGCTAAAAATAAACATTCCCTCACATAATCTTGGTCACATCCTTTTGACACTTTTGTGGTTCAGGGTTCCAGTGATTGAGTGAGCTCCTAGTTAACAGCTGAGTTATCTCCTAAAGATGTTAATGCAAACTAGAAACACAAATCAATAATTGATTTACTCTGGGACTAACTGAAGTAGAGCAGAAACCAATTTATTTTATGACATGTTCTGGTGGACTGTACATGCACAGAAGAGCTATGTTTTGGTTGAGGAATGACACTACAAGAGGCAGTATACTGTAGAATTAATGAGGGAGGCTTTGAACTTTGATCTTCAAATAGTAGCTCTACCAGTGACAGGGACTGTAGGTAATTTCGTTTTCTGAGGTTCCGTTTCTTCAGGTAGAAAGGGGAGGTGGAACATCATGGTGGATGTAACTAAGGTTTGAGCTTGCACCTGCATAGGAAGGAATGAGTCCCTAAATCCATTACCCGCTGCGTAGCACAAGTCCCCTTGTTCATCGTTCAGGAAAATTTTCCATTTAATTGGCGAGGGTCCGGCATACTGGAATTGCCCCGAGTTCTTAGTCATTATCAGCTTTGGCGGGTTATAAGCACAGGCTTCAGTTTTGCTATCTGGAAGGTAAGTGCTACTGCAAGTGGCAAGTTTTTCTTTTAGAATATGTATGCCCTGCAATTTGCTTTATTCACTGAAGACTATGAGATTTATTCATGTTGACGCTTGTAGAAGTTGGGGATGGAGGAGAGAGAGGAGAATGACACCAAATTTTAGTGTAGGGCAACCGAGTTGAATGGTGGTTCAGGAAATACGGAAGAGAAGCAGCTCTAGTGGGAATGGAGTTAATGTCATGCTGTGGACACTCATGATCCACGGAGGTTGGTGGAAATTATTTTGGTCTCTCGCCCCCTTTAAGATGTTCTGCGGCCACCACATTCTCTGCAGGGTAGAAAGTAGTCCCTTCCTGTAACAACTAGAGTGACAATTCTCCCGGATGGCCGCATCTGGTTTACAACCGGTAACCTGTCCCTTTATTGATGGGGTCTTTCAGAATCCAGCTTCAGATGCCCTCCTCCCGCATCGGTAGCCCCCACCTCCGGCCTGGCCCAGCTCACCGGCCTTGAGCAAGACCCGATTCCAACTCTGGTTTTCCGGCTTTTGGCCACGCGGGCTTTGAACCGGCACTGGTGCTGGTCGGCCCTGCCCGCGCCGGGCCGGGGACGCTGGGGGAGGCTCAGGATTCCTCGCCCAAAGCTTCGCCCCGCTCCCGGGTACGGGACGCGAGCCGTGACGCCCCGCCCCTGGGCGCCGGGCGCGCGCTATGACGCGTCGTCCCAAGCCCCGCCCCGGGACGCAGGGCGCGCCGCGCTGTTTCCGGCGGGACCGCGCTTCCTAGCCCAGCCGCTCGCGTGCCCTTGGCGGCCTGCGCAGACCTTTGGGAGCACCGTTCGGGTACTTGGGGTTTATTATTATTTTATAACAGTTTCGACTCTTAGGAATTATTCAGGAGGCTTCACTGCCGCCTGCTTTTCGTCCCCCCGACCCAGGCGGGTGCTTTAGGCCGCGCTGTAGGTGCTTTACTCGTCGCGCATTTTCTGCTTTCATTTAGATTGGTTGAGAATCCTGGGGAACCCCTGAGCCCTTGAGACAGGTGCTTACGGACGTTGCGTATTATTGATTAGTTTCCTGGAGATTTTGCTGCTCTTTAAAAGTCTCGGCACTCAATGCCTCTTTGAATTCATGACTCTGGACACGATCCCAAGACCCTCCCCCGCTTCCCCTTTCACGGAAACTTAAGTCTTTGAACAGAACAAAAGTGGCATGTATTGCTTTCCATCTTGTTAGGTTCACTGCATACAAGCTACTTTTCTTCAGGAGTTACTTTTGCAGGGGTGCAATGTCACATGTAATGATGACTCGGATTTCTATGTATTTCTTCCTCCTCACTCCCCCTCCGCAGTCTAACAAGAACTGTGAGTTGGATGCAGAAGTTTCTAAAAGTTTTACAAACGTTGAGTATTTAAATAATTTGATTCTTGGGGCAGGGGCGAAAAGCAGCGCCACTCCTCCCCTCAAGAGACGTTAAAATAGTTGAATTAAAGGTACAGGAGTATTTGCTTTCCAGTTGATAATAACTTGAGTAACTGATGAAATGGTTAACGCATTACCTGTGTGGAGCTGGTCAGTGGATCTTGCTTAGTTTCCTTTGGGTCTGTGTTACTGGAATTGAGGTTGTTATAAAAATGGTATCTGTTCAGTATTTACTGCAGGCCAAGCACTTATACATACTACCCCCACTGAATGCTCACAGCAGCCCCAGAACGTTGGTACCATTGTTACCTTCGTGATACAGTGAGGGACACTGAGGCTTAGAGAGGTTGAGTAGCTCGCCCTTTCCTTCTTACCTGTTGAGGGCTACAGCTGGAACTTGGACCCACTTCTTCCTGACTGCTGGAGAGCTGTGCTTTGAACCAGCTCTGATCCAGCCCAATCCCACAGGTGCAGGCCTGGCGTAGTCTCCTGTCTGGACACAGTGAGAAGAGAACAATGCAGAAGGACACCGGCCCTCTGTAAGTGCACAGTAAATGGGAATGGAATAGCCAGGAGCTTCTCGAAACGAGTTCTTTTCCTCAGCTGAAAAGAGCCGTAAGAGTAGGCTGCCTGGTGCTGGGGGGTGGGGGGAGGGTCAAAGATCCCTGAACATTCGGGCCAGGGAACTGGACTTGAGTCCCAGCTCTGCCACTGACTATTTGCGTGACCCTCTTCAAGTTATCCAACCTCTGTAGGCTTTATTTGCATTTGTACAGTGATAGGCTATGTCTGGAATGATGGCCTTTTAATCCCATCCTATAATTATGTGGTTTGTTTTCAAAACGTGATTGGCACTGACTTCTCACCCTTGTGTTTTCAGAGTGCCTTTGCATTGGTTTGGCTTTGGCTATGCAGCACTGGTTGCTTCTGGTGGAATCATTGGCTATGCAAAAGCAGGTATGGTTTTGAAGTTACTTAGCCTCTTAACCTTCATGTTGTTTCAATGGAGCGCGAGGGTCCCTGAAGACCAGTCTTGTTTGAGCACGTTTGCTTTAGGCCCCTGAGCTCGAGTGCAGGCTTCACTGTCAGTTTTGCAGCTCCTGCACTTGCCCTTTGGTTATCTGGCTGAGCTGAGCCAGACCTGTCAAATCACTTGTTTGCCTCTTTATCTAAAGATAGGCAGGGGTGGTTGTAGATTGCTATTATCATTAAGTGCCACGCATTGGCCACGACCCCGAAGTACCATCTCTGGGCTCTTTGAGTAGAGGAAACCTCTCTCTGGTCTTCACCCACTCACGTTCAGAAGTCTCCTCCTGAGACTAGGTGGGCTGTGTCAGTGAATGTGCTTGTTTCTACCCCCACCCTCCACCCGTGCTTGCCTGCATTGCCACCCCAACACACACCACAATTCTTACTCTCCAAATATTTTTTTTAACTACCCTATTTCCCTCTCCTTTTGTGATTTGCTTCAGGTCTTGCCTGTACACAATTCCAGCCCTTGCCTGGTTAGAAGGAAGACTCGCCACAGTGCCGTCTAAGGAGAGGTCTCCATCTTTCCTTAGATGGCAGTCCCTGCCTGTTGTTATAGGGCGGAGGAATGGGATGGGAAGACCCTGACTTCTCTTTTAAGATAGAAACTCCCTAAAACATTTTCTTGCTTGATGACACCTTGGTTATGAGCTGTGTGGAGAGGAGTTCTCTCTGCTGTTTTCCTCTGTAGAGAAGGGGAGTCTGGTGGGTTCTGTTAATGAAATAAGCGTCTGACATTATAACGCGGGCATGTGTTTGCTTCCCTCTAGGTAGTGTGCCGTCCCTGGCCGCGGGGCTCCTCTTCGGGGGTTTAGCAGGCCTGGGTGCTTATCAGCTGTCTCAGGATCCGAGGAACGTTTGGGTTTTCCTAGGTACGTCTGCTGCTGTCTCCTTAGGGCTGTTAAGTATCCAGCTTGCTCCTTACCAGAAGGCCCTGGTTTGGTGGGATGTGTCAGGTTCTTCATACTTAATGACATTTTACTGCTTCTGCCAAGTTCTAGGAAGTTTTAAAATGGGGGGGGAGGATTGTGCTGGTTTCTGTTTACCTTTTATGTACGTAGTTTGGAAGGGTTCTCGTACCTGATGAATTTATTTACCCAGTAAAATTAGGTTTTGAGGTTGCCCGAGGAAGACTGTCTGCTTCAGCATTTCTAAAATATCACATGTCTGGGTTAAGTTCGCATTGGTATTGCATTTTTCCCATTTGAACATCGCTTACCTCATTAGCAGTCAGCTAAATGTATGAGACGGGGCCACGCCTTCAAGGCGCTTTCAGCTTTATTGAGGAAGGAAGACATGGACATAAAGTGGGACTTTGTGGGACTGGAAAAGCAGCAGCGACGTGGGGGGTGCGGGGAAGGGAAGACCCTTTCTTATCAGGGTGGCTTCTGGCACATTTTCCTGGGCTCCACCCACGTGTCAGACACTGCTAGGAGTGTGAGTTCCCACTGCCTCCACAAACCCACAGGGTGAGAATGAAGGCAGGGTGGAGGGAGAAGCAGCGTGTTAGCAGCGTGTTAGCAGGTGGTCTATACTCGGGGCTGGGAGGTGAGGTCAGCATGGCTGATGGCGGTGTGGGCACAGAGGGAGGGGGGTCCCAGCTCTGCCCGGTGGCTCCTTCCTCGTGCTGTAGGGTGGCTGTCAGCCCACTTTCCCCATCTGATCCTGCTCCCCACTCTCAGCAGGTGACCTCACGCAGCCATCAGGGACTCTCTGGAGCCGCCAGTCCGCAAGCCTTCCCTTGGCTTGCTGCTCCCCAGCAAGGCTAGTGCCTCCATCTGGGCTTGGGCCTCTTCTCCGCCTTCTCCGCTGCTTTCCACCAGCAAGGACCGTCTCTTACTTGCATCCCCCTTAGGTTGATCCCTCCCATTGACTTTTCATCTCTCACCCATTTTTTTTAAAAAAAGGACCTCTTGTGCCCCCACTTCCTTCTTCAGTTGCTTGCCATTTCCTTCCCCTTCAGAAACTCCTCCTAAAAACCATTTGTGCTCCCCGTCTCTGTCTTCCTCTCCTCTCACATGTGGGGCCGTGTCCGTGTCTGTCTCCGTTCCTGTTCTCCGTGTCTGGAAGTCGCTCTGCTGGAGGATGCCAGTGGCCTGGGTCGTACAAGTCCAGTGCACACTTCTCAGTCCTCATTTTACTTGGCCTGTTAGCTGTCCTCCGCACAGATGACCAGTCATTCTCCATTCTCCTGGTTTTCCTTTTATCTTCTCATTCTCTTTTGTTGACTCTTCTTTCTGGCCATTAAATATTGCAATTCTCTGGGCCTGGCTCGTTTCATCTTTATACTCTCTCACTTGGTAATGTCATCGGAGCCCATGCCTTTCATTACCACCAACACACGTGACTCAAAGTTAACTCTCCTCCGTGCTGTACTCTCACGTACGCAGTTGCCCGCTTGAGATCTTCCAGATGTCTCAAGGCGTCTGCCTCGCCCTGACCCCGTGATCTCACGCACATGCCCCGTCCTCTGTTCTCCACGCACTCAGGTCTTGGTCGCTTGCTTCCCCCAGCCTTTCCCGTTCATCAGCAGGTCCTGGCAACACTGCCCCCAGCACCTGTCCTGAGCTGTCCTCTTCCCATCTCCACGGCCGCCGTCCTAGGCCCAGTTATCCCTCTCTTGCCTGCTTTCCCGAGGAAGCTTCTTGATTGATATCCCCAGCGCTCTCTAGGTTCCCTGAAGTTTGTTCTCCATGGTACGGCTAGAATTATATTTTCACAACACAACTCTATATATATTTTCACAACACAACATATATCTCTGCTTAATACCCTTTAATAGCTTCTCATTGCTCTTAGGATGAAGACTCGGTCTCTGATACGGCCTTCAAGGCCCTTTGTGGTCTGGCCCCTCTTCTTCACTAACCGTATCTTGATTTCTGTGCCACACTGGCCTTTTACTTCCTTGAATGTGCCATGATCCCTCTCACCAGAGGGGCTCGCAGGTACTGTTCCCTCTGCCTGGAACCTGCCTGGCTTTTCCCCTTTCAGCTCATTAACTCCTGCTGTAATTCCAGAGCTCAGCCCAATCTTCTTCCTTGACTAAGCCTGCGTGATTTCCTGAATAGGTTGATCCCCTTTTTCTGTAGCATTAATTGTACTTATAGCACAGATTATACTTTGTTTTAATTTTGTGTGATTCTTTAAAATTTGTCCCGTCAGACCTGAAACACCATAAAAGGGCAGAGGCTGTTTCTGATGACCAAAACATCTTTTTATTCTCTGGCACCTAGTGTAGTGCCGGACATACAGTAGGTGCTTCGATAGATACCCAGTGGGAGGAGTGTACGGGGTAGAGGAAATCGTATCCGCAAGGTGTGAAAAACTCTGAGGCTGGGAGGGCGGGTGGGGCCCAGGCTGTGAAGGGCCTTATCTGGCCAGTCTTTGTACTTAGACCGGTAGGATGTGGGCAGCGGGGAAGCTCCCCCTACCTGGAGAGGGAGGAGTAAGTATAGGAGGGGGCCTGGGCCTGGAGAGACAGTGGGACTTTTCCTGCTTCTGGTTTCCCTGCATGGAAGATATAATGACTTTGACCCTTCTCTTTTGTCTTTTTCATCAGCTACATCTGGGACCTTGGCTGGCATTATGGGAATGCGATTTTACCACTCTGGGAAATTTATGCCTGCAGGTTTAATTGCAGGTGCCAGGTACTTTCCGTTCCGTTACTCTCAACCAGTCTAAGTTCAGTTTATTGCCCAAGATACTTTATACATTCAAAAATTTGCTTGTTCCAGTAAACGTGATACTAGGTTAAAATGCATCAATTAACATTATATAATTTATACACAAATAGGAAGGGCTGTAAAAACATTAGCTGATTTAATGTCAAAGTGGCATAGATGTATCCATTCACGAGGAAATGGCTTTGTTCTCACATTTGCTCTCCGGTGCATCCTGGCTCCTCCCTGCAGTGGCAGAGGCTTTAGTTTAAAGCCATGACTGCTGTTTGTGTCACTTGCAGGTGGCTTCCGTGTTTCTTAGTTGTATGGGTGTCCTTCGTTATTGGAAATTTTGCTAAAGGGGAATTTTGATGGAATCCTGTTTTCTAATTAACTCTGATTATAAAGCCCAAGCCAAATTGTTTTTTTAAAAAGTTTGTCCTTAAGTATAATAAAGGAATCCTGAAAGCAGGGGAAATTTTAAAAATCTGAGTAAAAGATTAAGTACTTGACCTTGATCATAGTTATGATGCTGTCAAGCATGTTTTATATTTGAAGCAAAAGGGTCAGTGTAGACCAAGGTCAGAAGCAGTAAACTGGGAGGCTGGAGATCTGCCGTTAATTAGCTCTGTGACGGTGGGGAGGCCTTGATCTCTCTTGCCTGCAGTTTCTGCATCTCTTCAAATTGCCGGCGGTTGGATTAGGAACTGCAGCTCCCAGGTGCTATTTTAACACCTCAGTAGAAGACTGCCCACCCCTTGGCATGCTTCTTCTTTGGTTCCTCCGGGGATGCAAGCTTTATCTCTGACTACTCTGCCTTGGAGCCTCCCTCTCAATGCAGTTGTGAGGGACTTGCAGAGTCCTAGTCCCTTAAAAAAAAATAGTTGCCTGTTCTGTCCTTTTCCTGACATTTTTTATTTGTGTTTCTTTTAAACAGCTTGCTGATGGTTGCCAAAGTTGGAATTAGTATGTTGGGCAGACCTCGGCAGTAGTGGTCATGTCCTACCTTGGACTCAAGAAGAACTGAAAGTCTCTAAACTTCCACTCTTCTCAGTGTATTAAGAGAAAAAATGCAGCATTTCTACATACTGTGACCATTCTACTAAAAAAAAAAAAAGAAGATACTGAGCTTGGTGGGGAGAAAAAAGTGCAGTCATTACCATTACAACCCTATAGAAGTGGCAGATACGTAACAGAGGAACTTAATAATGCACTCATGTAGTTTGATTCTTACATGTTGATGTTATGTTTTCTTTCTGTATCTGTAAGTAAAATCTCAAGGGGTAAAATCTTAGGTGTCAACATTGGGAGCCCTGAAACCTCATGCCAGAACAGTATGAAAAAAATCTCTTATGAAATTTAGGATATCTGTTGTTTTGCTCATCTTAGAGCACAGACCTACTTTGAAATCATGTTAAATGAAATATGAATGAAAATAAAGTTTACTATAAATAATATTTTCTATGGTGTCTTCATTGCCAGCACTGTCTAGAACATAGAATAAGATATGGATACCAAGAAGATACAGAAAAATGAACATATATTCTTAATTTATTTAGGAATTACCCACTTTGAATAATTTAAGGACCATGGAAAGTTACCATTTGGTCATATATTGCACATTGTGCACATTCTAAACATAAGAGTGGGGAGTTACGCTCCACCTCCTTGAGGGCAGGGTGCCTGCATAAATTATTTGGAATTCTGAAGCATGGGAAATTTGTCTCCTCTCCTTCATTCATTTCAGCATGGACTCCTGGATACTTGAGTTATACAGTACATATTAAGTTTCTTGCTCAAATTGGTGCATCTTTGGCCATTGGAAACTCTTGTTGGCTTCTGTGTCCTTTTGACACAGCCCATCAATGTAGGCTTTTTGGCTGGTTTGTGTGGGTTTTTTTGGTTTTGTTTTGTTTTTATAACTTCCTGTCTGGCACTACAAGATGCTCCAGGCTCATCTTATATATTTTCTGCCCCGGTCCTAGAATCTCAGCCATTTTTCCAAGGAGCCCTTGTATCTTTTACTGGACAGTGGTATTAGAAACCACAGTCTGGGTGCTAGGTAAGGTTGTTGCCACTGGAGTAAAATCTGCTTTTTTTATTTCATTATTTTATACTTTTGTCTTTAATGCTGTTTTTCTTTTTAACTTTTATTTGTCTAGTTTCTTAAGCTTAAGTGCTCAAATTCAGCATATTTTCAGTGCTCCTTGTTTTTTCTGCAAATGTATCAAGTATATAATTTTTTTCTCTGAGATCTGTTTTGGCTGAATATTACAAGCTTTAATATAGAGTTATATCATTGTCCATTTCTAAAGGGTTTTTCATTTCAATTTTGATTGTTTGGAATTATATATTTGAATTTTTAAGTGGTTGCATTTTGGGAACATGCTCTTTTATTGTTTTGTTCTAGTTTTATTACACTGTGGGAAGAGAATATAGCCTACATATTTCTACATTTGAGTTTGAGATTTTCTTTGTGGCCTAATACAGGGTTAAATTTTTTGGAATGTTACATGTGTTTGAGAGGAATGTGAAGATTTTCCTTATTGGTTAAAGTTCGATGTGCTACATATTTGATAAAGTTAGTTTACTGTTATTAACTATTCATTTACTTATTTTAGGTCTCTAGATCTGTTTCCTGAGAAAAATCTCCCACTCTGATCATATCAGTTTCTTTCTGTGTTTATGATAAATCCTTGCTTTACATATTTGTGTTGTTTCCACATTTTAATTTGAAAATTTTCAAATCTAGAAAAGTTTCAGCGTTATTCTTGAACGCCCATATGCCGTTAACCTGGTTTCACCAACTCACCAATTGTTACCATCGGGCACATCCTCTCTCTCCCTTCTTTCTCTCAGTGCGTGTGCACGCACACACACGAACACAGATGAAAAATCCTCGACAAAATACTAGCAAACCAAATCCAATAATGTATAAAAAGAATCATACACCACAACAAAATGGGATTTATCCCAGGTATGCAAGGCTGGTTCAACATCTGAAAATCAATTAATGTAACCATCACATCAACAGGCTAAAGAAGAAAAATCACATCACATCAGTAGGTGCAGAAAAAGAATCTGACAAAAATCAAAACACCCAGCAAATTAGCAATGGAGGGGAGCTTTCTCAATTTGATAACACTTCTATAAAAAACCTACAGCTAATATCATACTTAATGGGGAAAAACTAAATATTTTCCCCACTAAAATCAGACACAAGGTAACGATATGCACTCTCACCATTTCTATTCTTTATACTGGAAGTCATAGCTAATGCAGAAAGACAATAAAAGGAAGTAAAAGGTATACTGTACTGATTAGGAAGAAATAAAACGTTTTGCTTGCAGATGAAATGATTAGAAAATCTGAAAGAATCAACAAAGAAACTCCTGAACTAGTAAGTGATTATAACAGGTATTAGGATATAAGGTTAATGTACAAAAGTAAATTGCTTTTTTATATACCAGCAATGAACAACTGAAATTAGAAATTAAAAATACAATACTGGCCGGGTATGGTGGCTCAAGCCTGTAATCCTAGCGTTCTGGGAAGCTAAGGCAAGAGGATTGCTTCAACTCGGGAGTTTGAAACAAGCCTGAGCAAGAGTGAAACCCTGTCTCTACTAAAAACAGAGAAAATTAGTCGGGCATCATAGCACATGCCCGTAGTCCCAGCTACTTGGGAGGCTGAGGCAGGAGGATCACTTGAGCCCAGGAGTTTAAGGTTGCATGAAGCTATGATGACACCACCGCACTCTACCCAGGGCAACAGAGCTATGCTTTTGTCTCAAAAAACAAAACAAGCAAAACAAAACAAAACCATGTAAATAA
Organism: Avahi laniger; assembly: GCA_963575035.1. Classification (NCBI taxonomy): domain Eukaryota; kingdom Metazoa; phylum Chordata; class Mammalia; order Primates; family Indriidae; genus Avahi; species Avahi laniger. The sequence goes on along the minus strand of CAUYSK010059054.1, from coordinate 29,280 downwards.
ATAGGGAGATACTCTACATTCACAGATAGAAAGACACAATATTGTCAAGATGTCAGTTCTCCCCAGCTTGATCTAGAGTCAATGTAATCCCAATCAAAATCCAAGTAAGTTATTTTGTGGATATCAACAAATTGATTTTACAGTTTTTATGGAGAGGCAAATACCCATAATAGTCAACACAACATTGAAGGAAAGAAACAAATTAGTGGACTGATGATAGTACCCAACTTCAGAACTTTTATAAAGCTACAATAAACAAGACAGTGTGGTATTAGTGAAAAAGGAGACAATGAGATCAGTGGAATAGAGGACCCAGAAACGGACCCACCTAAATACAGTCATCTTTCAACAAAGAAGCAAAGGCAATTCAACGGAGAAACTCTTCAACAAACGGTGCTGGAACAACTGGACATTGACGTAAAAAAAAAAAAATCAAGACACAGAACTTACCTTTCACAAAAACTAACTTAAAATGGATCACAAATGTGAATGTAAAATGAAAAACTTATTATAGAACTCCTAGAAGATGCCATAGGAGAAAATCAAATCATAGGTGACCTTAGATTTGGTGATAATTTTTTATGTACAATATCAAAAGCACTATTCGTGAAAGAAAAAACTGTTAAGTTAGACTTCATTAAAACTAAAAACTTCTCTTTGAAGCACACTGTCAAGAGAATAAAAAGACAAGCCACAAACTGGGAGAAAATATTTGCAAAAGACATACCTGATAAAAGACTGTTATCCAGAATAAAACAAAGAACTCTTAAAACTCAACAATCAGAAAATGAACAATTAAAAAATGGGCAAAAGATCTGAACAGACACCTCACTAAAAAAGATATACAGATGGCAAATAAGCATATGAAAAAATGCTCAACATGTCATCAGAGAGTTACAAATTAAAACAACAGTGAGATACCACTATATACCTATTAGAGTGACCAAAATCCAAAACACTGGCAACGTTAAACACTGGCGAGGAAGTGGAGCAACTGGATCTCTCATTCATTGCTGGGGGAATGCGAAATGGACAGCCACTTTGGAGGACAGTAGGGCAGTTTCTCACAAAACTAAATATACCCTTACCATAAAATCCAGCAATCATGCTCCTTGGTATTTCTCCAAATGAGGTGAAAACTGATGTCCATGCAAAAACATGCACATAAATGTTTACAGCAGCTTTACTCATAATTGCCCAAACTTGGAAGGAATCAAGATGTCCTTTCTTCTGTAAGTGAATGGAAAGGCAAACTGTGGAATATCCATACAATGAAATAGCATTCAGCAATAAACAAATGAACTAACAAGCCAAGATAAGACATGGAGGAACTTTAAATGCATATTGCTGAGTAAAGGAAGCCAGTCTGAGAAGTCTGCATGTAATTCCAACAATATGGCATCCTGCAAAAAGAGTAACTATGAAGATAGTAAAAAGATGAGTAGTTGCCAAGAGTTAGGGGAGGGAGGGGTGAATAGGGGGAGCACAGAGGATTCTCAGGGCAGTGAAACTTCTTATGATACCATCATGGTGGATACATGTCATATATTTTGTCAAAACCCATAGAATGTATAACACAAAGAGTGAACCCTAATGTAAAATATGGACTTAATGTTTTACTGAATATTACTGGTTCAACAGTTTTAACAAATGTACCACACTAATGCAAGATGTTAATAATAGGGAAAATTGGGGAGGGAGAGATGAAGGGGTGTAAGGAAACTCTCTGTACTTTCTGATCAATAGTTCCATAAGCCTAAAACTAGTTTTTTAAAACTCTACTAATTAAAACAACAAAAAATAGACTTCAGGGTACGAAGTTTAAAAATGTAAAGAAAACACACCAGCTAACTGGATTTACTTTAATATCTGTTCAGAGTTTAAACGTTTCCCAGCAACATGAAAGACGTTTTTAGGTCTGAGACATTAAACTGTACAAATACATATAACTATTACCACTAGGATAAATACTCTTTAGATTTTAACATTTTTCAACATCTGAAATCTGAATAGCTGAATCTTCCATACAAAAATACCATATAATTATTATTTTATAAATTGCCTTTAGATAACATCCACAAGATGATGCTAATTACATTAGCATTTGTTACAAAGTCATGGAATACATAAAATCCCAGTAGTTGATGACATTATTCTTTAAAAAGAATAGACAGTACTAATATCCAGTCCATAAAGTGGCAGGTTTAAATAGAATAGTCCTGAGTTCAAAACATCTATTTAAATTACCAATTTAGAAATAAAACTAAGGAAAAAAATATATGTACTATGTGAAACCACCGCTATAGCAGCTGAACGCATTTGCTCTACAGCAAATGTGAAGGTCAGTGATCTGCAGCAGCACGAGTTGGCTTGGAGGGACCAGCTGGCACGTTTCATCTTTGTGTCCTTTAGGAACACAAACAACATATTTTGAAAGTCTGATGAACAAACATTAAATGCAGTTTTAAGAACCAACTTGATGTGAAGACAAGAAAACCCTGACTTGGTTAATATGGAAGCCATCAAGCCTTTGGGTTTGATAGTCACCACGAATTCAGTGCAGTTGTGTTGGACAAGAACAAACAGACTTTCCACTGAAATCAGGTGGCATAATTTGGATATTCTCTGTGTTAAAGATAAATTCATTTCTAAGAAAGACATCCAGCTTAAGATTGGAATTACCCTTGCTCCCACAGCTTCGAAGTAGACAAGTGATAACTGCAATCTTTCTGTCATCACCAAAGTGGTAGAGCAGAGCCTTTGCCAAGTAAGAACCACAGCAGACAGCCCACAGAGGTCAGCCTAATTGCCATGAAAAAACACAACAAAAACAAACCTCTCAGGCCAATCACTGCAAAGTGATGAAATGTTAAATCATTTAGGCAAGTATACAACAAATAAAAACTATGACACTCTAAACACTTTCTGGAATCATTTTTTTAAAAAGTTTCTTCTGTGCTTACTATCTATTAATTTATAGATCAAATACCTGATATTTGGCAAATAGTTTATTCAATACTTTGTAAAGTCCTACTCATATATCAGCACTGTGAGCAATGATGCCAAGAAAATGCATTTCACTTCTCAGAAAGAAAGAAAGCAGGAGATGATTTTTGCTGTTTGAAGTACCCACTATTGCATATTTCTTCCAGAACTCAGTAGAAATAGACATCTGCAGACATTTCCCAGGGCCAGTGAACCTGCACACGCTCTGTGGAGCAACGCTGCGGGACTCCGCAATAGAGACTCCTACCGGTGGCTGCCGTACTTGGCCACCCAGTCTGTCCTTCCATGCACTGAGGGAACCGGCTGTACGCGGTTCATGATATTTAGGTTTTTTGCTGTAGGATTGTAAGTAGATCCTGAAAACTGTCCCCGGCCAGCTTTTGTGTTCCAGGTATATTCTGAAAGAAATCAGAACCAGATAGTAGGATTTTATTATTTTTTATTATCAAATTCAAAATAAAGCAATTCATCCTCTCATTTTATGGATAAAATTTGAATTTATCTTTAAAAGATTAATTCAATAGTCTCTGAGATCTTTAAAATTTTAAGTCCCCAAAATTCTAGTGTAGTATTATATTGACACTTATTAGAATTTTCAGCAGCTTAAGAGTTAGTATTTCCAGTTTGTAGTTCTGACACTGCTGATATTTCCAATATTTCACATTTGGATAGGAACACCAAGTAAGATGACTAAGAGAAATTCTTGGTTCAAATTCAACACCCACAGTGTTTGGGACTTTGTAATATCACACTGTGGTTACATCTCAACAATGTATTTGGAATTGTAAAGCTATAAAACTCTGGCTCCATGGAGCTTTACATATGGGGTCTTACAATAGATTTCTTCTTAAAAGTGAAAATGTGGTTTTTAGAATCAAGAAACTTCATTTTTCATTGGGAAAATTATGGGTGATATACAACTCCCTAAAACAGTAACCCATTTCTAGGATCCCAAACCTTTTATCACAAGTCTTGTTTTAGTCATAACATTTGACTGCTTAAAAATTGGTGAAAATTTTACAATTTGTTAAACATTTGTTAACATCGCAAATGACAAAGCAGTAAATCATTTCACAGAAACTTTGATGTCTTCTTCCGTCCCTCCCTCATGCCCTCCTCACACCAAATTGAGAGGTCGGTACCACATGTTTTCTATCTGAGGAGGGATGCTGGACTTTTCCATTTGGGATTTAAATATCTTTTCACACTGTGTGGAAGCTGCCATTCTTGGATTAAACTCTAAGGGGCAATACTGAAATGAATCTATTTTGTGCCTTTAGCTCAGCTATGCCATGTTTGCTGGCATGGTTTCCCCAGTTTTTCTTATACTTTCACTGTAAAACTGGGAGGTAGGAAGGAATTATGTGAGCTCGTGGTCCTGATATGCTGCTAACCTCAGTCTTAAGCAAACAAGGCATTAAGTGCAAACGCCCTGGGTAAGACAGCGCCTGGCTGCTGCTTAGTTTGGTTGGGGCAGGGCAGACAAGAGCTGTCCCCTCTGCGGTTTCACACGTCATTTCATCCCACTCTTACTGGGATTAAAATTCTCAAAGTCAAGACCACTACCAAGTTATCTAACAAAGGCAGGGCCAGTTAAGGCGCCATGTTTTCTAGGAACAGCCACTGGAACATAAACAGGCATCAGCTATTAGTGAGCTCACACAGGAGGGCCACCCATCAACATGGTGCCATGGGCTGGGGAGAGAGCCTGCGAGGGCAGTGGAGGGGCAGAGAGAGGCAGAAAGCCTGGATAATTCGGAGAAGGGGAAAGGGAACGCAGCCTTAAGCTAATGGTGAGGCTCTTAGGGTAAGAAGTGAGGGGTTTGGGGAATAACAAAAAGAGAAGCTTTTTTTTAGGTCATGACATAGTTTCAGTCAAGCCCTAAACACATTTAAATGGAACTGTGTCCAGGCCAGCATTCTGTAAAACTTCTCTGAAGAGGGAATTATTTTGCTAAGAAGGTGGTAGTGTTGAGATTTAGGAGTCCTTTCCCAGAAATGATAGGTTTTAGGACACAAGCACCCGTGGTGAAGAACCTAATGGCTGACAAAGAAGCCCAGATCTCGTGGCAGGGCAAGAAATGCTTTCGTGCCTTAGTGGGGCCACCCCACACCCTGCCCCCCAAGAGCAGAGCAGTGAGCTCTGCAATGCTTGCTGTGTGTTTATTTTAAAAACTGCATTTGTCCTACCAAGGGCATTTAATTCTTGTAGAAAATGTGTGCTAAAGGAAGGAGTTTGCCTCTGGCTATGGATTTAATCTATTTCATTATGATGTAACTTTTTGCAAGACAAAAACTTCTGTAAGATGGAGATGATCTCTAATAGACCCCTGGGAGGATTACACGCGCTAATGTACCCTGAGTGCTCGGAACAGGGCCCCGCACATCTGAAGGGTGCGCTATACATAGAAGTCACTCCTTGAAGTCCTTGTTATAACTTTCAAAGCTGGGGATGTGGAGCTATTAGGAGGTTTGGGAGGAGAGATTACACGGGGAGGGAGGAAGACATTAATCTAATTTTCCTTCTCAAAACGGGAGTGAGGAAGAAAAGCAAAGACTATCAGGAGGGGAAAATAGTTGAGTAAATACGGTAATGACCTGGTTTTAATTTTTTGTGGGAAACTGTCACCCAAGTGGGAGGACTGGAAGACATATCTCTTATAGAACCGTGTTTTCCTAAGGATTTGCTTTGACCACTTGAGCGTGATTAATATTTACTTCTTTTTTTTACCTCTCCTCCTATCACGGTCTGTAGGAAAATCTGACAAGCAGAGTAAATAAAGAGAGGAAAAGTTATGAGATAGCATTTACTTAAAAAAATGAAAACAGGAATATGCAGCTAATCCAACAGAATAATTAACATATAAAGGTCTTCAATATCTTACAAAAATATTTTTAATAAGACCCCTCTCAATTACTAAGAGCAAGTAGGTACCCAGATAACAAAATAATCTGAAACATTATCATTTTCTGTTTTTGTATTAAAAATTGCCAAGTCATGGCAAATGAGTCATTGTAAGACTGGCTTAAAATATCTGAGGCTTTATAAAAACCACTGCTGTGCATAAAATGTTATATTTATATTTTTGTTTCAGCAGAGAGAGAATGAAGCAGTCCTTTTCACAGGTAAGGTAACTGAATACTATTTGCTTTCAGCTTACTGTGGTAAGAAATAAAAAATTAAAGAAATCCAGTGCTTTTTTCCCTTTTTAGCTCCAGTAGCATGAACGGTAAAGATTGGCAACTCTGATAGGAGTTTTAATATCAGATCCTGGTTAGGATAGGCTGTGAAAATACTTTCAGAGTCAATTTTTAAATTAAACTACAATTAGGAGTCTTACCAAACCTCGGATTATCTGCCTTTACGTTTATTTTTGGTCCCTCAGTAGGATATCTGTTTCAGGTTAAAATACCGTAGAGAACATGCACGGTCGAAGCTGGTAGGCTCTAGTACGTGCAGCATCATCACCCTCGATTCAAGTGTGTACCCTGCACACGGATGTCGCAGCTGCGCCGCAAGGGCGGACGGTGGAGGGATAAACCCTTTCACCACCTGATACTCTTGCAAAGCAAACGGCAGGGGTGTGAACGTTCTGCCACTGTTAATTTCTATTCTCTGAATCAGAACTGCAGAGAAACCACACGTTAACTTACAAGAGTGTGAACATTTATTCAGCTTTCACTCTGGGCCAGGGGCTGGGCCAAAAGCTCCGAAAAAAGCATCTTCTCACATCTCGCTGTGTAGCACAGCACACTCACTGCAAGTGGACTAACCGAGTTTCTACCCTGGCTCCAGCAGGGTCAGTTTGGTCATCTATAAAGGACAGACCTAGCTACATCGTCAGGTGGCTGTGAGGGTTAAATGCCACATCCCATCGAGCCTTTTACATCGTGCCTGGCAGAGAGCAGCCACATAATGAGAGGTAGCTCTCTTATAATTATTAGACTCTGGAACCACATTTCCGGAAGAAAAACAGGACGTTTTGCCAACTACACAGTAGGTGAGACTAATTCAAAAGTCTTCACTTGGGAAAAGTGAATGTACAAACTTAAAAATGAAAAAAGCTCCTCTCCACTCAGAAATCCCGAAGACAATCTGAAGGTGTTCTTACCTGAAGCGGCTGCACCGAGAGGTGTCAGGTGGATCCTCTGGCCAGCTGACCCCACTTGTTTTTTAAGAAAGGAAGGAGCATATCCTGACTGATTATAAGTAGCGTAACTTCCAAGATTTCCTAGTGACATATCATAAAGTTTCATAGTCAGAACGTGAATATTTTAAGGTGCCACAGAATAACTTTGAACACTACCTCTATTACTTCTAAATACTATTTTTTGAGCATCCACTATGTTCTAGGCACTGTGCTACACTTGTTACAGATATTGTTATTCCATCCACAGAACAACCCTCTTAGATGCATATTGTTTAATTTTTTTTTTTTTTTTTTTTTAGACAGAGTCTCACTATGTTGCCCAGGCTAGAGTGCCAGTGGCATCAGCCTAGCTCACAGCAACCTCAAACTCCTGGGCTCAAGTGATCCTCCTGCCTCAGCCTCCCGAGTAGCTGGGACTACAGCCATGCGCCACCATGCCCCGCTAATTTTTTTTCTATATATTTTTAGTTGTCCAATTAATTTCTTTTCTATTTTTGGTAGAGACGGGGTCTCGCTCTTGCTCAGGCTGGTCTCAAACTCCTGAGCTCAAACAATCCGCCCGCCTCGGCCTCCCAGAGTGCTGGAATTACAGGCAGATGCATATTATTATCCATATTGTGTGGCTCTTTGAAGTTAAGTAACTTGCCTCAGTTCTCACAAGCCACAAGGGACTGAGCTAGGATCTGAACACAAGGCCTAGGTATGTTCATCTCACCCTGAACACACCAGGCTTTTTTGTGACCCCAGTTCTTAACATGGGGATATGCTTCCTGCCACAAAGCCCCCATCCCTGAAGGGCTCTCTATGTCTTTCTTCGTTGTTATTGTAAGTGTTCTCATAGGGTTGTTGTATGGACTGAATAAGACTGTGCAGAACACTTGGCATATGATCTGGCATTCTAAATGTCAGCTATCATCATTGTCATTGTCACCATCATCCTCACTATCAGTGAGTGATCAATCTGGGGGCAGCACAGGGGTGGGTTGAAGAGGGAAAATCTGAAGGCAGGAGACCAGTGAGGTCACCGCTTTGGCTGAAATGAGAGGCTGAGGCCGTCACAGGGGGATGGGGAAGGAGAGAACTGAGCAGAGAAAGAGGGGAACATGAACCCCTAAGTCTGTAGCTTAGGCGACTGGGTGGGTTGTCTAAGAACAGCAAGAGGAGAATCGGGTTTCTGGAAAGACTTGGTGCCCAGAGGATATTCCAGTCGAGCGCTGCAGGCAGGCTCGGAGATTGTAACGCCCGGGATGCGGAGGTCACGGAGCTGAGCTTGGAGGAGCAGCTCAGAAGGTGCAAAGAGCAGGAATAGACCCCAAGGAGCCCCTCACTACGGGAAGGGAAAGAAAGGGACCCCGTGGAGCAGAGAGAAGAGAACGGCGGATGGCGGAGGAGCAGACGCGATCCCGAGTGTGAGGAGCACAGGATGGGCACACCGGAGGGAGGCTGATGGACCAGCACCGCCCCAGGTTCTAGCGGAAGCTGCTTCAGTGGCACGAGGCAGGCTGAGGACAAACCACAGGGAGTGTAGGAGCAAACCGGAAGCCGATTTGTGCTAAGAAGCCAGCCATGCAGGAAAGGAGACAGGCTGGTCAGCTAGAAGGCAAAATGGGCTCTGATCGCCCTGATGGTTTCAAAGAACTGTTCGGTTGGCAGCTACAACTACAGTGTTTTTTCCACAGTGTCATTTGTTCACATGTCTGGAGCTCTGTGTCCCTGACGTTTCTCACGGGGCTTAGGCACAAGTGTTTGCTCTCGAAACAGCCAATGTCAAAGAGCAATATTACTTACGGGGCCCTAAAGGATTTTAAACAGTAAGCACATGCTATCAGTCTAGACAATTTTCAGCCCTACTGAATTTTGTCTGGGTACAGCTGCGGAATTCGACCCTTCTCCCCTCAGGAACTCCTTCAGAATCGCTAACCAGTTCTTTACGTCACAAGACTTTTTGAAGGGATGTTCAAAGCAGCGATCACGTTCAGCAGCAGCTTCAGATCACGGCTCTTGCTCTCATCCTCGTCATCAGAGCGAACACGTATTAAATGCTCAGTGTGTGACAAAAATCTTAGGTATGGTTACATAATAATACCTAAGTATTATTTTCTCCGCTATATAAATGGTAAAACGAGCTGAAATAACTTGTCCCAAACCAGAGAAACTAGTGAATGACAAAATGGGGGTATGTCAGACTTTAAAAGCCATGCATCGATCAGTCACGTAATGCTGCTTCTTATTGGAAAAAGAAGGTGCTGAAAACAAATGAATAAAAAATTAAATCTTTTAAAATTATTTTGGCATATCTTGAAGTACCTTGTGAGCTGTAAATTTTTAGGTTGATGCCAGTGGTTAGCACTGTTGAAACCAATGACACCAACTCCCTAGAACCCCTAAGAAATCCATCATCTCTATTAACCCAGTTAACCTTTTCTTTTTAAATGATTGCTAAAGCTTAAGAAATGAGTTTCAGAACTTAAAAAAAAATTCCAGGCATATTGATCACAAAATTAGAAAAATTTTTCTTTTAATTTTTTTTTTTTTTTTTTTTTGAGACAGAGTCTCACTGTGTTGCCCGGGCTAGAGTGCCGTGGTGTCAGCCTAGCTCACAGCAACCTCAAACTCCTGGGTTCAAGTGATCCTCCTGCCTCAGCCTCCCGAGTAGCTGGGACTACAGCCATGCGCCACCATGCCCGGCTAATTTTTTCTATATATTTTTAGTTGTTCAATTAATTTCTTTTCTATTTTTAGTAGAGACGGGGTCTCGCTCTTGCTCAGGCTGGTCTCGAACTCCTGAGCTCAAACAATCTGCCCGCCTCAGCCTCCCAGAGAGCTAGGATTACAGGTGTGAGCCACTGCGCCCAGCCACTTTTAATTCTTTTTCAGAATTATTTGCTTGATTTCTTCTATAAATTGCCATAACTAACTTAAGAAGACGAGCATATAGCTTTTTGAGAGCAAATTATTCTTAAGAGTCCCGACTACTGACGGACGATGTTGTTGATGAAGTGGAATGCTTTCCTTTCTCCTAGTCCTGAGCCGACTTCTAAAAGCAGGTCACCCTGGCCTTTTATTTCAGGATCAGGGGCAAATGTTGAGAAGAAAATTTGACAAGAGATTCAAAGAACAAGTTGTACTCATATTTAATGCCCAGAAATTACCTTGTGGGTCCTCTAATTTTTCAGCAAAACTTTCATTGCATGATAGTTTTTCGATTGGTTTAATAATGCTTTCTTCTAAAGAGAAGGCAGATGGAAAGAATGAATAGTAAGGAGAATATTTTAGGAAAAGCAGAGGGAAAAAGGGATTAGATGATTAATGAAAAGATCTAGAAAGAACTCTTAAAATGAGAAAATGTGCCCACGTGCGGTCACAGCTTTCATCTGATGTCAGATGCACATTCCCTTGAGACTCAAAGTTGTCCTGCTGCCCTTTAAAGGGATTTTATAACTGGTTGATTCAGTGAATATTACTTTTCAATATCTAAGGAAAAAATAAGTAAATTACAGTGCTGTAGCATATGACTCACCTCAGCACCATTAAATGGATAAGCTGAGTCTTTAAAACACCTGGAAAACTTGTGAAAAGTCCAGGTGTGTTAACGTCACATCAGAATACCTCACTGGACTGCTCACTCGCTGTCACAGCAACCATCAAACTTTTTGATCCGATACCACCGACATTTCTTAAAAAAAACTCTGTACCTCTTCATAGACTTTTAATTTGATATCTAAAATTTTTAATCATAAACTTTTAACAGTTGCAAAGGATGTCATTTCTGGCATATTGTGATTATAGACATCTTAAAAGTAAAACTATTACATTTCTCCTTTAAACACAGCCAATGGAATCTAAATATCGTAGTGACTTTATGTCCTCCTATACTGATGTAAAAATCCATGAACGAGTTACTTTTGGACATTGGAAAATTTCACATTAATTCCTCTTCCCCTTAAAATTATATTTTTATTCATACCTCAGCTTCCAAATTTTATCCAAATATAATGTTAGGCTTAAAAGTCTTTAAATTGAACAGTCAAAACTGTGTCTAAATTGAAAAACATTTAAATTTCTTATAATCCTAAGTATATTAAAATACCTTTTTCTGCATTTAGTTATAATTACAATGGTTCATTATATACAATCAAAAGGATAAATATTATATATTCTGATTACTAAACATGAAAAGTAAGTTTTTTTGGAAATGCATCTCTTAATGAGAAAGATGGGACTTTTTCAAGTAGTTCACATTATCAACAAATGAATAATTGTTGCTATAATCACACAAGTTTGAGCATCAGTGCTATTTCTTTTCTCTTTTTTTCTTAATTTTTGGAGATAGAAACACTGAGAAACCTTATTAATACAAGGAAATAGTTGCGAATGAAAGGGGCTTTGCAACATCTGTGCCACTCCATTCTTCGAACTCTCCTCAAAATTACAGACCAAAAGTCATAGAGTGATCCCATAAAAAATGATTTTTAATTACCTGTCAGCTAACAACTCAGTTAGATCCTCCTTCAGTTTTCTGAAAGCTAAGAACTGAAAACCAGCTTAAAAAGGATTTGTTCCCAGCATCAAAGTTGCTTTCTCAACAGTGATATCAACATATCAGATTTTCCATTTGATTAGCACCCCAGATATTTTTACATTTTGGGGAAACAGGAAACACACCACAGTAGCCAGTGACAATAAAAAGGTAGAAAAGAGACACCTTGCTAAGGCAGATCCATGTGGGAAAGACCCAGACGGAAGGTGAGGATCTGGAAAATGATTCCCTTAAAACTATTTGTGCTCGAGTAGTAGCTGGAAAACCTTTGCGTGTTCCCTCCAGGTTACACATCTCTGGGTTGGAAGAAGGTAGCTGCAGTATATTTAAAACTAAACATCAGTAAAGGAAAACAATGTATATTTATATTTTAAATGTATTCTTGCATTACCTGCATTACTCCTTTTGAAAGCAAGTTCTGCCCCAGTGGGCCCCAGTGACTTAGGAAATAACTGAGTACTCCAAGTGTGTGGATTTATCTCCTTTCCATTGGCTATCAAGGACATGTTCTTGGGATTTACACCTTAGAAGAACAAAACAGTCATTTCGAAAGTTAGAATGTTATCATAAACTTGAAGGAAAAATACATAATACATTCAAAAAAAGACTAGAGATACTTTGGATGGGAGAATGGAAATAAATTTAGGTTAAAATGTAGCAAATATTTGCTTTTTGATGAACCCTAACATGATCCTAAGCCCTCAACACAACCACCTGGAATACTCACAATGTACTTTATAAACATAAGATACTTTCTATAATACATGTAATCATAAAAATTTGATGTTCTTGCTAAATGTCTCATAAAAATTGAAGTGGCACAAAATTTTTTTTTCAAAAACATGACATTTCCACATCACTCACTTGTTTTGAATGTATGCTCTGGGCCAGACTCTTGGTGTAGTGGGAAAAACAGACACACAAACAAGAACTCAGGGAAACATGAGAAGTTCTAAAATAGATGTATTATAGATCCATCTGTAATGCTTACTTGTATATTAGACACAGTAAAATCTAAATAGTATATCACTTGTGAACCAGAGAGAAGGTGTTGGAAATGTACTTGGAAAAGAGGACAGTTTAAATTATTTGTGATTTTCTGACATCTGTGAAATGTTGAGTCAGCCTTGGGCTTTGGTACTAGTGGTCAAAGGAGGTTGTTTTTAACTTGTTTTTAATAGAGTTGAAAACTTCTTGAGCTTTTATTCTTTTTACTGACAATTAAATTTGACTGAACTTGTGAGATGCTAAAGACGTCACACGGTCTACGTCTTCAGGTCCTACGCACAGTGTTTTCTTTAGTTAGTATAGAGATCTATACTATACCTAACCCTAAACTGAAGACTCCATTAATTTAGGAAGTTAGAACTATTTCTAGGAAGGATGAGCTTTTGTTTTTCACAAGCTGAATTCCTTAGAAAGGTTTTTCATTTGCGAGCTATATAATAATATCCCTTACTTTGAAACCCGGAGGACTGAGCCTCCAGTTACCCATTGTCGCTTCTCCAAGGAAACACGCCATCAGGCAAGTAAGTTTCCTTTCTTATAGCATATAACTCCCTAATAAAACACCTACAAATAGAACTATAATAGACAATTACCTGACAATAAAGAAGATGTACTAGGTGGCAATTACTCACATTAAAAACATCTTCACCCAAAAAGAAAGTAAAATGTAGGGGGGAACAAATTAAAAATCTCTTTAAGTGAACACACTTTTCATAAATATAGTTCAATAAAGAATGGGCCCTGAATATTTAAGTTATTTTGTTAATCCAGTTGCCCTTGGCAATATTCCTTTATTTAAATGTAAATGTATACATTCCTGAAGATAATTGGTGTAATTCAAGGTCTTTTTAAGTAAAGATTCCAATTTTGTTGGAAATAGATACATCCTGGAATTTAAGATTATTCATTAGTTTATAAGCTTTTATTGGGTACCTTCTATATAACAAACACTGTTAGGAAGAAGTAGAAATTAATATAATTTGATAATGATATGTAGCAATATATGAGGATAATTGCTCAAGAAGTCAGTTAGCAAATATTTCCTGAGCACCTTCTATGTGCCAGTGTGTGTGTGGCATTGGACAAAAAGTGGTAAAAAAAATAGAGCAGTTCCTGTCCTTTTGTGTCTTATAATCTAATGAGAAGGGAGACATTTGTAATTAATTAAGTAAATAATTAGCATTGTGCAAACTGGAAGAATCTGGTGCTAAACGGGCAAATAACAGAAGGAACTCAGCCAGTCTTCCTTTCAAAAGAGCAATCTTAAGCTGAAATGTGAATCATGGTTAGGGGCTGGGGAGGTGTGTTCCTGGGAGAGGCAACAGTTTGGCAGAGGACCTGAGATGGGGAAGCCCTCAGAGGTGGTCAGAACGGATGCAGCAAGAACAGGAGTGGTTCAAACTGAAGCTGGATGGGGGAGGAGTATCAGATCATGCAAGACTTTGTATATGGTGGTAAGAAATTTAAAATGCAGTACAAGAGGCTAAGAGGGAAATGACACAGGACGCTGAATAAACAGGGTGGAAGAAAAGATGGTAAGAGCTAAATGGGAAGACAGAAGCATTCTGTGGGAGCTGTTCTTCCAGCCAGCAGTGGTGGCATTGATTCATGCTTGCAGTCCTGGTTCTAGGAGCAGAGGGTGAGACCAGAGGGCACCTGGTAGCATTTCCATTGCATACTCTATTTGCAACTACCTTGTGATAATTAAATACCTAAGGCTTACAGGGTGAGCTGATAGATGACTGTAGTCCCATTGTAAGTAACAGAAAACAGAATCTCAAAGTCTTGCTCCAAGTACACGGCTGGTCAGTCGCAGGTCAATAATTATGACTCTTGCGTCTTTTTCCCTGAAGGCCTGTGTCACAGATCTGCCAGTCCTTGTAGTATAATGTCATGCTGCCCTGAAATTATATGGTACATTTCTAGAGCTCCCATAATCCTAAAGGTTGATGCTTAATAAGACCGTTTATACTTGGCTCAGAGTAAAAAAGAGGGCCCCCACAGATATTATTTTTATTCCTAAAGATACTCAATTACAAAAATATCTATGGATCACAAATAAATGTCAAAGATTTCTTCTTACTCAGGTTTCTATTCTCTGCACAATTGCTGGTTCACAATAAGTGCTCAATAAATGTTCGTCCAAGTGACTGAACTGAGCCCAATTCTAGTTTCAAATCTCATTCAGCTCTAGACGGGTCATCTTCAAAACAAAGAATGCCAATAGGGTGACAGACAGTAGGGCTCACATTTAGGTTTCAAACAATTCTTTGTCATTTTGAGTCCATCTTTAAAGTGTCAATTACAGCCATACTCTGATCCCAAATAATTTGCAGAATTTATTAGATCTTTCTAGTTAAAAAAGAAATGATCAGACAGGGCTCAGAGACCCTAAAATGTATTCTTGAAAACCACGTTAGGAAGCTGAACTGTGAATACAGGGTGCTTTGGATCCATTTACCCTTTGTCAAAAATCTACAGTGTCTTTCCTACCAGCAGAGGGCTCACTTCTATAAGACAAAAATAGTGATTTGTTAAATTTCAGTATTTTTTTTTTTCAAACAGAGATAAGTATCTCCCATGAATCTATGTCCTGGAAACTTTCTTACTTCCCTGTTCTTGCGGTCATATTAGAACTCTCTTAGGGTTTCAACACCGAAATTTACAAATCTACTGGTATCTAGAGATTATAACATAGGAATTTTGCTCCTTTTGAAAGTGTGCGTCAACCTTATGGACTTCATTCCAACTCCTCTCACCTTCCTAAGGACTTGGGTCCCTCGGCGTCCCCCTCCTCCTCTGCACTATGCATTCCTTCTGCAAGCACTCACGCCCATGTAGGCACAGACCTGCCAGGGGTGCACTGCTAGCAGCCCCCTGCATCTCACACCGGTTAGGTTCCTTTTCTAAGCTCCTCTTCGAGGCAAACTAAGATGCAACAGCTCAAGTGAGGACTGCCATTACTACAGTCTGATTATAAAGAGATATGTGGGCAAATTTCTCATCCTAAGATTGTAACAATATGATAATTTCCTATATAAAAAAGTTAAAATAACTTTAGAATAATTTTTTTTCTCACTTTCCAGAATCACAGCATAATGTCACAAATAGAACAGTCTTTTTCAAACTGCAGGAGAGATTACAGTGGTGAAAATTGGACTTAATGAGGAAGAAAGAATAGGGACTTTAATGTCAAGAGTATATTTCCAAAAACTCGAAATATTTCCAATTTTTAAAAAGTGACCAAGAAAACAAAAAGACTAGCAAATGCCATGTTCATATCTTACATTAGTAAAAATTTTACTGTATGATGAATTTTCTAATCCCCCATCCCTTGGCTCACAAGAATCTGGATCTCCCCCTCCCTTTTTTTTGGTTTTTTTAAAATTGCTATATCATAGTTGTACATATTTTTGGAGTACATGTGATATTCTGACACATGTATACAATGTGCAATGATCAAGTCAGGGTAACTGGGATATCCATCACCTCAAACATTTATCTTTTCTATGTATTTGGAACATTACAATTCCTCTCTTCTAGCTATTTTGAAATATACAATAAACTATTAACTGTAATTTTCCAACTGTACTATCAAATACTAGAACTTATTCCTCCTATCTATATTTCTTCATCCCCACCCCCCCAACTATTTTAACAAGGTATTTGTAAATTCATTTGCTATATGCTACCAATGAGACACATAAATGTCTTTCCTCTGTTTCTCTATCCAGATGTATGTAATCTTTCTAATTTCATGACCTATGTTTTTTCAGGCCTGTTTCCCATGTCTCACCCTGCTGCTACAGAGCCTAAATAATTTGTTTACAACAAAACAAATCTTAATATTTAACCTACTTAGATCTTCAAATATTCAGGGTTATAAAGTTTTTGCTCTGTCCTTGAGAACTTCATGCCCATCTCTTCAACCTCACTGAGATACGTTAGTATCTTCCTCCTTACAAATCAGTGCAGGAGTGCAGTCCTGAAGCCTTGATTTGCTCTCCGTAAGTTTATTTTGACCTGACATCTGTGGCTAAACCTGTACACCCACTATGCTTTCTGTTTTCTATCCCATTCATTTCTAAACCCTTCACTGAATTTCATTGCTTTTTCTCTCTCTAGTTACTAGCAGGAGTAGGTCCCAGTTGGATTCCTAGAACTGAAATTTATATGGCTGCCTATAAGGTACACAGGAAAAGGTGTTACATATCAATCTCCTGCTAAAAAATCCAGTCTCAACCTTTCGGCTCATCTGCCTTACCCCTCCTTCCCAAACAAGCTTCTGGGAAATGAAGACCATGGCTTGCTTCAGGAGACTTAGCTGTGAAAAGCAAATCTTCCTCAGGTAAACCCAGTGGCCTGCTCACTGCATTTAGAAAGCTAAAAATGAGCAAGCCCATAAAAACCCAAAAGAAAAAGATCACCTCCTCCTCACTGGACTAAAGATATATCTGTACAGCTACATGATGATGCAAAAATTGATTCCCTTTTAGATTAAACTGAATCTCAATTGGATTTAGAGGAGAAGTGCTCTTTGCAGGCACACCATAAACTCCCCACTGTCTGTCTAGAGCTTTCTCCCAAGCTCCAGATCCATGCATCCAGGTGTCTGTTACATCAGCTCAGATGTTCGACAGCTATGCCAGACTCCACTCTCGCTTCCCCACCTCCACTCTCCTGTGCCCTCCTGCTCTTCCCCGTC
The DNA here is from genome assembly GCA_963575035.1 of Avahi laniger. NCBI lineage: Eukaryota > Metazoa > Chordata > Mammalia > Primates > Indriidae > Avahi > Avahi laniger. The sequence goes on along the minus strand of CAUYSK010059054.1, from coordinate 11,870 downwards.
GCAGTCCAGGTCACCACCGTCCACACGCTGACACTGACTCCTTCCCCTTTGCCATCACCCGCGCTCGCCTGTGCACGAGTTCTACCAGGTCCATGACCAAGATCCGTCTGGATTCTGCCCACTTCTATCTCTGCCGCTTCCACTCTGGAACAGGCCTCTACCCCCTCCCATCCGGATACGTGCGACGGCCTCTTGACCAGTGTCCCTGCCTCCCCTGAGCCCCTAGCATGCTCTGCCCAGACGCCAGAATGATCTGTTAAAAACTTACATTAGATCATTTAGGAAACAGTATTTAAAAATCTACATTTTATAAAAAGTTGTAATGGGAATGTAGAATTGCTTCAGTAACATTTATTAGCATTTACTAACTGCATAGCTTTGAGGGGGGAGGGTGGTATTTTTTGGAGGCATATTCATAATCCTGATTTTTAGCTACTATGCATTTCTTGAGCAGAAATAGGAGATCCAGAAAACAGACTGAGCTACCAAAGCGCATTGAGATTATACTTTTTATTTCACTGGTGCCCTTTCTCCAGAGATTCCAGGACACTTGAGCCTGACCTATCTATACTCTAGTTAGCAGTAACCATTTATTTTCTCTGCTTACCTGGAAGGTATCTTGATTGTTTCAAGTAGTACTGTTTAGCTGTTGAAGCAGTTGACAATTCAGAATCAGATTTTAGAGAAACAGGTGCAGGTAAATTCTTGTTTTCCCCTAGGGACTGGTTGGAGCCTGAGGGTACTGACTCAGGAAGCCTTGAAAGTCAACAAGAGGTAGCATTACAACATGAGCAATGAGAAGTTCCTACCCACCCTCTGTGCATCTTTTCAAACCAGTCAATGGTTTTCGTCAGAGTCCTTTGGCTAAATGACAACTCCCCTCTACCCCCAGTAGATATTAAGCAGTGCATAGAATCATTTCTGGTGTCATTCTGCATCTGGTATCATTTCTATACCAGACAGTACATGACAGGAAGCTTTATAGCGGAGCAGCGATTTGCTTGTGTGTAGTTGTTAGGTTGGCTTAGGGTGAGAACCGAACAGTATAGGACTTAATGCGGTTAATGGAAAACGTAGATAGCGATCATAAAGTCTGTGAAACAAAAGCCGCAGGAGTCTGGAGAGTCTGGAGGTTGTAAGTCTAACTCCAGACCAGACAGCTGCAGCTGTATCAGCATTCCTATCCCCCACAATAAGGACGAAGCTACCCACTTCCCTTATCTCTACAGGATGAGAGCAACGCAGGGGTCCCAGAAACTGGTTATTTGAAAAAGCATTTATTACAACGGCTGTTCTGGCCCAGTTGCTCACCCCCCACCCTGGAAAAACCCTCTATAAAACCAATGCTTTCCCCTCCCTCACGGTGGATGCTTTTTTTGGCCTCCACCCATCTGCACCCAGATGCTCAAATAAATGGCATTTTGCTGCCCCTGAGACTTTGTGTGTCTCCCTTTCAGCTCCGGACCAACAATAGTATGTTTCTATCTTTCCTGTAACTGCTGCAGTGTGAAGTTGGTGCACCGAGGGGGAAGAAAATCATAGCCATCTTCACCTGTCAACTAGAATAACTTATAATCAGGAAGGTTGTTTGGGGCGTGGCTGGACGGGCTAAGAAAACCGAAGTGGGGAAAGAAGGGCTAGTAAAGCCCCCATGTAAAATTTCCGGTGACCCTAGAGACATGCATAGAAAATAGGTATTTGCCGAGACATGCCCATTCCCCAGTACAGATCCTGTGGTTGAGCACCTGGCTGGCTGTTCAGTGGTGTCCGTACTAAGGTTGACTCTGCCACTCAGCCCCTGTCATTCCCAGCCCTTTTTCTGTCTAGGAACCGGGGACTTTGGGCTTCCAGGCTTAGCTCCGTCTTGTTCCTGAGGCCATTTTAACGAAGCAGCAGTGCACGCGGCAGCCTTCGCTACCAGAGGATGGGGCTATAACTGGTTTTGCTTTGCCCATTCCTCTGTGTGCGGTAATGAACGCTTCACAGCTGACCTTCCCTACCACCCTCCAGCTAGGCTTCCTTATTTGCTGGGGCCAGAATGTACTCCCCAACTCCCATCATCTGTCTTAACTCTAAGAATCTGCGGTTACCACCTAGAAATTCACACTGCCACATTCTACTCACCAAGTCGACCCCCTTGGACATGGACACTAACTTGGATGGCCCTGTGAACCGCTGGTCACCCACTGTGGGGTAGTTCCTGACACAGGTACATCCGCTTCATGGGAAAGAGCCCCGCCCACTCTGGCATCTTTCCCCTTCCTTCCCACTGTTGTTATACCACTGACTGAAAGTCTGCCCCATTCGCCAAACTGCTCACTCTAAAGACTTTCCTCTCCTCATCACAGTGCTCTGCCCGTAGACAGAACTCTCAGAGCTCCTTGCAGCTCCCGCATTCCGGGCACTAAATATACTCTTGTCTCAAGTTACAGTTCTCTAAGGTCTTATTTCTGCTGCTGTATATTTGATGGGGTGAGGATGGGCTTAATACCGACCAGGTATTTAGTAAATGGCTACTGAGTATAAATATAAGTATAAATGTAAGTATAAATATCTTGCTTTTGTTCACTTTAAAAAAGATAAACATTAAATACAAGGTTTACATGTTAGTATTTAGCTCTCTGTATTCTTTATGGAGAAGCCCTGGCTGCCCGAGAGACCAAGCAGGGAATGACAGAGTCTGTTCAATTCACCAAGTCCTTGAGCTCTATTGCTGAAGAGGTGGTGTGGTACACAAGAGAGAAAGATTGGATTTGAATTAAGACTCATCTGTCTTGGCCAAGTTACCCAACCTGAGTCTTGGTGTCCTATTCTGCAGATATTATTATTGGAGTACGAAGATTATAAATAAAATTTAGGTAGGAACTTCATAGATGGTAGCATATTGATAATAACAATAACTATATGCCTAGAATTGCACAGGGCCATTGAAAGATACCAAAAAATAAAAATGTGGAAGAAATACTCACATGAAAAATTCATTGTCATACAGTTTTTGTACAGAATTTCAAGAGAAAAGGGACAATTGATATTGAGATTTACCAATTGTTCCCTTGCCAGAATCAGGCATATAGACTACAACCCTGATCTTAACTATAGGTTTTAATTCAAACTTCTACCCTCCTCAAAAATAAACATAAAAGTTTTGCTGAAATTAGAATAACACAAGTTAAAAAAAAAAAGTCTTCAAGTCATCCATACACTATATCAGTGATCTTCAAACTCTTCTGCTCCTAGACCCAAAGAATTGTTTTTTAAAAAACTATGTAACTCCCTGCACATCTTTAAGTTGACATCTATAATTTTTTCATTGCAAATAAATTTATTTCTTGTTTCTTGTTAATAGCAGATAGAAAAAAGTAAATATTTTATAAGACGACATATTGTGAAGATTGACTGTAATTGGTGTATTTCATGGTAAGACTTGATAAAAATAAGTTTTAACTACCTTACCATAAAACACTCTGAATCTTCAAAAAATATGTAAGATTTTTATGTATCAGTTTTGAAAAATGAGATGGTCCTACAGGACATTCTCGTACATTTAAAAGAATATGCATGACTATCCCCTGGTGCTTTAGTAGTTCCGAATCGACATGCTTCCCAGCACAGGGTAAAATAGAGCAGCCCCTCCTACCTGCTGGGGCTGTGTTCTAACACCCCCAGTGGATCCTGGCTCCACTATATCCAAGTCCTATATACCGTCTTTTCCTATATGTGCCTACATACTTACGATGAAGTTTATAAATCGGGCACAGTAAGAGATTAACTTCAATAACTAATACTAATATAGAACAATCATAACAATACACTGTAATAAGTTATGTGAACGTGGTCTCTCTCTCTCTCTCCAAATATCTAGTTGAACTGAACCACAGGTAACTGAAACCATGGAAAGTGACACCACAGTAAAGGCAGACTGCTGTGCCCTATTTCTAATGCAGGGTTTCCCCTTAAGAGAAAATGCATAAGGAACAACAACAGAAAGCCTTTTCAGTTAAAGGCGCCCGTCTTCTGATTTCTCCCTTTGTTTAGCGCCTCTAGTGCCATGTGAGATTTGAAATAGCTGAGAGATGGGACTTTCTTGCCCAAAGTGGGAGAGGAATTAAGTGGGCTTTTCCTCAAGTTCATGTATTTCAGGAAAGAGTATGTATGAAACGTGAGGATCTGGTAATTGACTGTCAAAGAATTATCCAAGCATATGTACCCCCTAAAGATTCTTCATGCATTTTCAAGGGTATGTGTGCCCCAAAGTCTGCACGGTACCATGCCAAACAGCTACCGGACAATTTCCCTGACTCGCAGCACAACTGTTCTCCCAATGCCTCTTCCGTTCCAAAGAGGAAAAAATTGAAAGTATCTTTCCAAAATGTTCACCAAAATTTAACCTATCCTAACTTCAACGTTGAATAATGCATTAATAAGGATCTAACTTATAAAAAGAAAAGGAACTTCTAGAAATATTAAACTTTCAGAAAAAGTTTGAAAATGATCAAAAAAGTTTAGTATAGCAAGCAAGCTAATAATTAAATCTTAACGCCATCAGAAGAAACCACTAACTTTGTACGTGGTGCTCTCTTTCTGCAAATAGGCAAGAACCCCTTCCTACACACGCACACAGCCACACACACACACACACACACACACACACACACACACCCCACTCATCCACTAATAATGAGAATCATTCCTGTGAGAAGTTAAGAGTCTTAACTTTTCAGACGTATGCATAAGGATTTGGGTTTTGTAGACGAGAACAATATTAATTAAGCCAAGTTTTTTTATTGTAAGGTCTACATTCATTTATATGTAATGAGTAAAATAAAGTTGATACATGATAAAGATATTTTTTTCCTGAGAAATTTGAAAACTTACCAAAATGGAGTATCTTTTTTCCTCTTTTCTTTGAAAACACCCATGCTTGGCTTCTTGGAATGGGAAGCTCCAAAATCACCGTCCTCAAACTCCTCCCAGCTGTCCCCAGACCTGAAGACAGCCTGGCCCCAGCGCCTCCTCGCATTTTTATAACCCAGTGCTCCGTTTGGCTTCTGTGGTGGAAAAATCAGGCGTCACAATCTTTACTCATGTGCTGAATGCCTTTCACGCACGAGCTATTGTGTTAGACACTAGAACCCCCATTCTCGAGGAGCCTTCCATATACTAAAGGAGATAACACATACACACATTTAAAAGCATTAACAAAAATAGGTAGTAAATGCCAAAAATATAATAGGTATTCAGAGGAGAGATCTCTGTGAACTTGGGTTGGGGGGAGACTTGAACATTTAGGATCTGAGTTGACCCTTCATTGCTGTGAAGGATCCAGAAAAGTGAGACTTGGCTGTGTCTCTTTGGGCAAGTGACTTAAGTTCTCAAAGCCTTAGTGCCCTTCCCAAGTGGAGACAGCCTTAAGGAGAGGGCACTGAGGCTGTCATGTGCCAGCATCTTCTACTCTTCCCTCTCCTAGAATGCAGATGTGACACCCAAAGGAGCAACGGCCACCTCACGGCCACAGGCATGAAAGCCCTTGCTGAGGGCGATGGAACAGGAAGGCGGCAGCAGCCTGGATCCTTTGGAAGCTGCACAAGCTCCGGGTTGCCTGCCACCCAATTTCTTGTTAGTGAGGAAAAACAATCCCTATTGTTTAAGCCACAGTGGTTGAGGTTTGTCATAAGTCACTGAATGTAATCCTAATGGACGCAGGGAGGGAAGTCTGAGTCTGAGTCTGATTGTCTCGGAATGGTGGCACCATGAACAGAAATAAGGAATGTGGACATCCTGACTTGGGACAGACAATGAATTGGTTTTATACAAATTTATAGAGAGTGGTTTGGGGGCATATAAACAGGAAAATCCGAAACGCAATTCAAAATCAGCAAATAGAGCTTGGAAGGAAGGGCAGCCAAATACAGCTTTGTTGGCAGCAAAAAGACGCTTTAAAAATGGATATGCTATTGCCTGAAGCTGGTGCTGCCATAGTGATGGATGAGGTCAACAAGTGGTCCCTGACAACTTCTGTACTATTATTTTCTTTGCCAGGGACAATGATCTCCAGACTGAGGGGAATACAAAGATCTGAAGCTACAGATGAGTAGAGTTAATAAAACAACACACTTCACTGAGTTCAAGCCTCCTTTTCACGGCACGGTATTTTAGGGCACTGATGCTGAACACTGCTGAACAATGTCAGTGACAGCAAAGATCCATGTATGTCTGGGAAGATTGTAAAGAGGCACATATAAATCATTTTCATAAAGTGGAAGGAGGATTTTTGCAAACTCTACATTAAATTTGGTATAGGATAAGGGCAAAAATTCTAAAATCAATATTAAAGAGAACGTTTGTACACACGAAAGGAAAAATGGTGACTCTTAGAGGCCTATCATTTTTCATAAAGAGCGAAAAATGAATTTGTTGGATGCAGTGCATGTGCACTTCAGCCAAGTGGGAGACAGGACTCTTCGTGGCACCCTTACCACTGAAATAAAGTGGTGAAAGGACAGCAAAGGTGATCAGTACGTAGTTCCATAATCTGACCAAGACTACTGACTAACGGATCACTGCCAATCCAGAAGAAGGTTCTACTGGCCTATCCAAAGGCTCCCTGCTGTTCTGTTCATCATGAAGACGCAGGAGAAAAACAAACAACTAAACGAATCCACAGTGGCAACAAGCTGGAATGGTCAAACTGAGAAGAAAAAATAAGGGTTCAAAAATAACTAGAAATTTGAGACATAAAAGTGAAGTCTTGCAACTCTTTGAATCCTAGAGATCAAACACATAAGTAGAAGTACAGGATACATGATTTAGCAGAAGCACTTATAAAACAGGTAGACTTAGAAGTTTTAGTTGACTGAATGCTCAGTCCCAGCTCTGGAACTTATTAGCTATGTCAAATTTTAGGGCTAGGTTACTAGGTACTCAGAGAGTACACACGGCGGCCTAGCACAGCGCACAGCACTTAGCAGCTACTTAGCTACTTAGCAGCTACTTCCTTCCCTCTCAGTATGAGTCAACATTTGATGTGCCTTCCTTCCAAGACAAAAAAAAAAAAAAAGGAAGAATGCAAACCTTGGCGCAGGAGTGAACACATGGTTTTAGAATGTTGGAGGTGATTCGCCCTGCTCTGTCCTCGCTACCCTTTGTCTCCCTCTACCTCTAGCAGCCTCGCTCCAGGTGGGAAACATGCAGGTGAGGGGATTTGAAGGCTCCTTCACACACAGGAACTTAGGTCACTCAGTTGTTGGTGAATGATGTCGTATGCAGAGCACGTAAGGGAAGTGGGGATGTTTCTCCTAGGAAAAGGGCAGATGATACAAGGGCTATCTTCAAATATCTAAAAGGCTGCCTTTTCTAGAAGAGTGATTAGATTTTATTAAAAGCTATAGAAAACCAGATTTTAGATCAGCATAAGGAAGGATGTTCAGAACCGTTCCAAAGATGAAGTAGACTCCCCAGGACCCTGGAGGTTTAAAAATTGTGTGGACAATTATTCATTCAACATTCATTCATTCATTCGTTCAACAAACATTTACTGAAAATCTACCATGTGGTAGGCACTATTCTAGGTTCTGGGGCTATACTGATAAACAAAGACATTCCTGACCTCGTGGAGCTTTCGTCCTAGTAGGAAGGGCCAGATAATAAACAATAACATGAAAAACAAGTAATTAATAGTATATTAGACTGTGATTACTGCTATCGGGGGGTAAGGGGCCTCACTCATACTAGGATGGTGGGGTGGCTGGGGACCGGATAGGGAGTTAGATACAGTGTTAAGATCTCTTTTAGTCCTAAAACGCCATAATGTAAACACATTTGGAAGTGTACACCCCGAGGGGACGGCTCAAATAAGATGGCACTTGATGAGCTCCTAGAACAGAACAAAAGAAGTGGGAAGAGGTTTTAAATTATGACGACAATTCATAAAAAAACAACCTTATTCTGTTCACGTTTATTAGCATTTAAAAACTGTAAAATTGCAGTACTGTTAAACTACTTAAGATTTAAGATCAGTACTCTGGAGTACCTGATTCTTTTTCATTCTTTCTTTGAATTCTTCTGCATCAAATGAACTGTTAAAGGAAGTCTGTAGCGTGCAAACTTTATTACTTTCACCCTGAAAGTTTTTCTCTGTTATAAACCATATTAGGATTTTTAAGTTATCTCATTCCAAACTCCTACCAGAGGAAGCAGAGGGGCTTTAACATAGAATAATTTTTTATATCTTCCCCAACATAATTAGAAATGCTTTGAAACAGAATCCTAATTGTGCGAGTCAAGTGTATTATTGGCCACTTACATTTGGCATGTTTTTGATGATACTTGGAAATAGTGTTTGTGGCGGTTTCTGCTGATTCTGTTGCTTTGCAGGTTGCTGGACACTCATGTTCTGTGGTGGCTGAATGGGCTGCAGTGGCTGGTGGCTGGTTTTTGGCTGAGGCTGTCCGACAGTCTGATCAATTATTTCTGGCAGAGGCTTAGGTTCTAGATCAACTAAAGATGGCTTCGGTGCTATTGGTTGCAGCTGCTTGTGTAAAGGCTGTTTTGATTCCAGATGATTTGAAGAAGGGCCTAATACCTGACCAACTTGAAAATATGGATGTTTCAATGCCTGTAAAAACATGGAAATAACAAAAAACGGAAAGTGGTTCCACCTAAATTTATTGCACATAAACTAGGATTGTCTGGCACTGAGCTAGGCATTTATCATTGGCCTACATAAGCTTCAAAGATCGAGAAAGCATCCATATTTTCCCCCATGCATTGCCCCTATGTAGTCGTTTCTAAAATATAACCAGAAAAAAATGATTTGAGAAATAAATTCCATTAAAAAAATTTAAAAGTACAAGCAGAAAAAATATAAAACTAGCTTGTAATTTTAACATCTAGGCAAAACAACTGTTCTACTTATTTAAAGATTTTGCATGAAAACAAAATCTAATCTATAAGCATTGGCTAATTGATATGGTTAATTCACTCTAAAATACTAGACATTGACCATGGTTCAGAGTACATCAATAGGCATTAAGAATTAAGTTAAGAAAAACTTCCACATAGTTTATCTAAAATGGCTAGCCACAGCTATATATAAAATTCAGGGTTACTCTCAGCCTAAGTATAACAATAACAAATTTCTAAGAAAGGAGACTACAAATACGTATGTGTTAAACTTTATCAATATACCAGCAAGGAGAAGACGTTTATGGGAAGAAAATACAAAAATACTAATAAAAATGATCATTGGAGTTTTACCTAGATCAGTCATCCAACTGCTTGCATAGAGGAGAAAAGACCCCCGATGTCTGGGTGGCATAGTCTAGAGCCGTGGTTCTCAACTGGGGGCAAGTTTGCCCCTTGGGAGACATTTGGTAATGTCTAGAGACATCTTTCATTACAATGACAGGGGTAGGGAAATGCTACTGGCACCTAGTGTCTAAAGGGCCAGGAACATTGCTAAATATCTCATAATGCACAGGATAGCCCCTTACGACAAAGAGTTATCTGGTCCGAAATGCTAGGGTTGAAATTGAGAAAATATTCTAGAGAATGTCTGAAGCCTTCCGTGCCACACAGCTGTGAAAAAATTACCCTATCGGCATCCTATACCTGGGCAAAGGAGGGAAGTTCCCAGCCCTGCTGCCTCTGGCTGTTCTTGTTTTCCAGGGACCGGCTCCTTAAGAGCGCCAAGCCCTGGTCCCCTGCCCTTAGCCTGTACCCACCTACAAGGCAACACAGCCTTGACCAGCGATTGATCCCTTCTCACACGTGAAAGAGCAGTTTTCAAGGCACAGAAAGCAGCTCTGTATTTTATTAATAGATGGTCTTTGAATCCTACAACTTAACCAGCCTTTCTCCCTAACTCGATCTCTCTGCTTCCACTAAAAGCAGGGCTATGAAACCGCACGAGAAGGAGTTAGAGTTAAGGGTTAGGGGAAGGGCAGGGAGGCATATTTTGGCAGAAGTAAAAGGAGTTTTTCTTTTAAGATGTTCCCTACTGCAACTGATGTATAACTATAGTAATATTGCTAAGCGGAATGCAACAGATATAGATAATTTAAATACCTCAGTACCTAGCACACAGAAGGTACTCAAATTCTTTGAATTAAGTCACATTAATTAATTAGTATGTTAGTGCTCCTAAATTAATAATGTATATTTTGGAGCTGGAACCCTTGAGGATGTGTTTTGTAATTTCAAGACTTTGTAACAACTCTTCCTCTTTAAGATAGCAACTGCCATCCTTCAAGAGGGAAAACTTTAAATAATATTAGCATTTTTTCTATTTATTAAGGGAATAAGTGATCATTGTAGACAATAAGAAATGATCTCAAGAAGAAAATAAAAATCATCTCTAATCTCAACACCCAGAGACAAGCACTTGCTAACACTTGTGATATTTTTCTTTTCCGTATTTTTTCTCATCATGCAACATATATATTTTTTAAACAAAATCATATTATATATATAATAGCATTGAGCATGAGATCTCTGCCAAATTATTAAATTTTTTTATTTTAAAACATTCATTGTTAATGGTGGCAGTATATTCCAAATTAAAGATGTACATAATTTAGATTTGGAAACATTTAGAGATTGACTTTCGACAGGCAGTTTTCAATTGTATTTAAACATCTTTGTGCCTAAATATCCAACTTTCTGTTTTAAGGCTCTTTATATATATACATTATAAAATTGCTTTCTCTTACTAAGAGAGATGAAAAATAGTATCTCATCTTTACTTGCATTTTATGATAGTAAATAAGGATTGAACATTTAAAAAATATTTTTGGTAATTTGTATGTCTTTTCCTGTGAATTTTTTTCATGTCCCATGCTCAATTTTCTTTTTTAAATACATTTGAAAAACTTATTATATCTTTATTACAAAGGTAATGAATATTTAGAAAGATTAGAAAAGTACTCAAACTTTTCAGTATTTTCTTATGTTTTCTGTAGGAACCTTATATTAAGGATACTAACACTGTCATACTTCTTAAAAATAATTTTTGCTACCTTGTTTTTCCATTTTAAGATTTTTACATAGCAAAAAAATTTTAATTTTTATGTAATCAAATCTGAGTTTTCCTTTTGTGCTTTTCTCCTATAACTTTTATACCCCTTTTTCTTACCTTGAGATCAAGTATGCATGTATGCTTTCTATTTAGTTTCTAAAAGTTTAGATTATTTTTTTTTTTTACACTTTTTAAATTTAATCCTTCTGTTACCTATTTGTAAAGCATGGTAAGTGGTAAGAACCTAAATTTACTTTTCCCCTAAGAGTTAGTGAATTATCAGGGTATCATTCACTGAACAGTCCTTCCCCCATTTATGACGCCATGTTTATCTTTTCCTGACTTACGCATTCTGCAACACTGAGCTCTTTGTCAACTTGGATGCCAGTACTTTAACTGTTGTTATTATTGTCACTTACAGATTACTATCTGTGGGGGCAAGCCGTCTACCCCATCACCGCTCTCTTACTACTTATTCTTGTTTTAACTCGCCTTGACTATTCTTTCCCATTTGTTCTTCCAGATGATCTTTAGAAAGCATTTTCTTAAGTTTAATCCAACAAGCAAAATAATTTTTTGTAATTGTGACATACAATTTATATTTCAATGATAAGAATACAATAAACCTTATGACTTTTTTATCGCAGCCCTTTGAGATAAAAGCATGGTGTTTTAAAGGCCAGAAGACTTGCTGTGCGTCTGTAGCTGTTAGCAAGTTAGTCACAATGAACAAAGTGTGGTGTCACAGTGCTGCCCTATTGTGGGAGCTAGAGACTGAACATTATTACTCAAGTCCTAGGGAGGGATGACACTGTTGTGTGAAGTGATCAAGAATCCCACCTCTGAACCATAAAGA